>OZ057401.1:11152537-11358950 GCA_964056695.1 Melieria picta | reverse complement strand
AGGAGGAGGCACATCGCTCTAACTGGGGTTCTTATAAAAAGTCAAGGTGCTGTCTTTGTTAAACCATCTACTTTCTCAGATCAAATTGAGAGGTCCGATAATTTTACTATAGTTATCTCTGTAAGGCCTATGAGGAAGCGCGAGCTTCAGTCATGTAGCCCTGCACATCGACAAAGAAAGTTCTAAATTTATTTCACTTCTTCGTTATAATTACGCCTTCTGCAGAAAGTACTTATAGACATTCGTCTTTTCCATCTCATCCGCCATTTCGTTCCCTTTGAAATTGCTATGTCCAGACACCCATCAGAAAGAGACTTTGCGGCGCTCAATGAATATCAATGAAGCACGATATTAATTATTTTAAAGTCTCCAGTTTAACTAGGTACATACTTTGCATTCTGCCTTTATAGCGACCTAATTTTCAACCAAAATAGTGATGTTCATCGCTTTAACTCAAATATCATTAAGAAGCTTTGCTGCCTCTTAATGACAACAAGGTCTGCTGCACGTGTCTGGCAGATAGTAGGACGGTCTAGGCTGCAGATCCTTCCAGTAGAGACCAGCCCCAGTTCAACTCTCGATTTTTGAGCAGTCGTGAGTGTAGTGAGTGTAGATAGCCAAAACAAGTACTCTCTTTTGTCAGACCCACTTCCTGAGTGGCTCTTTTGACACATAAGTCAAAACAGTTTCATAATTAAGTTACCAGGATGCAAAAACATTGTGCATAAATTACATGTGGACAACGATGCTGTGGAAGGGGCGTGAAACTCATCAGAGACTATAATGACGCCTTGTGATATACAAAACAAGTTTTGCTCCAAGCTGCCTACGCAAGGGGTACCTATACCGGCTGAATAAAAAATTCGCATTTTCTCACAAAAATCTAATGATTTCTTCTTAACACTCAATTACGATTGCAATTATATTCAAAGTAGGGAGGTTAGTGGGGTTTCGACAATACATTTTGATTTTTGCTTTGTAGAAACCCAAAAGTTGACAACGTCACAAATCCGATCGTATGGGAGACGCCCTCTGGTGGTGAATTTCTGAACTTTAATTAATTTTGTATTTTTTGTACTCAAGAATGTTGGTCATCATTTAAATCGGTTCAGTAGTTTCCGAGATACGATGTTTTCTCGCTTACTTAACTACTACATCTACAAGTGGGGAGCCAATGGCATAGAAAATTGCCAATTTTGTATGGCAGCCCCCTTAAGACTTGGAGATAGCCGGTAGGTATGTTTAGAAGAAACATTCGGAAGGGAAAATAAATGGATGACGGTCATACATTTGACACGTCTGGGGGCAACATGGGAGCAGTGGGAGCCTATTTTATAAAAATTACCATTTTGTATGGGAGCCCCATCAAGGGTTGGAGATAGGGTATAAATATGTTTGAAAGAAATGTTCAGTAGAGAAAACTAGTGAGGGCCATTCATATATTTTAACCCTCTCAGAGCAATTTCTGACCAGCTGTGGAGCAATTTGTCGAATTTCCCAGCTTTTTTGTGAACTTTGACCTCGATGCGACGCCATTTAGCCCCACCCTAGCCCCAAAATTTTTTGGCTCATGCACTTTTTCACCAAACCGCATGAAATGAGAGGGTGCGGAGCATCGAAATCGAAAAATCGTCCACTAATTCCAGTCTACTAGACACACTGTCAGGCACACAGTGGTTCTCCACGCTCGACTTACGCAGCGGCTATTGGCAGGTAGAGCTTGCGGACAAGGACAAGGAGAAAACGGCTTTCAGTGTTGGCGATGGTTTGTGGCAGTTCACCGTCATGCCGTTTGGACTCTGCAACGCACCAGCAACATTCGAGCGGCTAATGGAACGCGTTCTAAAAGGGCTGCATTGGCGGACGTGTCTGGTGTACCTCGACGACATAATCGTGATGGGTAAAAGCTTCGACGACCACCTGGGAAAGCTAAAGGAGGTATTCGAGCGGATACAAAAAGCTGGGCTTAAACTCAACCCGAAGAAGTGCTCGCTGTTCCAAAAAGAGGTCAAGTATCTGGGTCATACGGTTTCCGCCCGCGGAGTACATACGGATGAAGGCAAAATCACGGCGGTGAAGGAGTGGCCCCGGCCACGCAATCTACACGAACTCCGCAGTTTCTTGGACCTGTGCACATACTACCGCCGATTTGTTCCAGGATTCGCGAGCATAGCCAGCAGCTTGCACAAACTGACGAAAAAGAGCCAAGCTTTCGAGTGGAACGAAGAGCAGGAGCAGGCTTTTGCACGTCTGAAGGAAAAACTGTGCAGTGCTCCAATTGTGGCCTTCCCCGTGCCTGGGGAGATGTTTGTGCTGGATACAGATGCAAGCGGGAATAGTATTGGCGGTGTGCTATCACAGATAATAGACGACCAGGAACAAGTGATAGCGTACTACAGTAGGGTTCTATCGAAACCGGAACGCAACTACTGTGTGACATGGAGAGAACTGCTGGCGGCATTGGACTGCGTAAAACACTTCCACAAATATCTGTATGGACAAAGGCTTCGCCTGCGCACAGATCATGCGGCATTGAGATGGCTCCTGAACTTTAAGGATCCTGAAGGGCAATTGGCGGTGGATCGAGCGACTGCAGAGCTACGACTACACGATAGAGCATCGCAATTTCAGTAGCCATGGAAATGCCGATGCCTTGTCACGCCGTCCGTGCAAAGTCGAATGCAGGCAGTGCTCGCGAGCCGAAAGCAAAGAACAGATAGTGGACGTCCGGTTGGTAAGCGTTATGCCAGAGGAAGAGTGGTCTGCGGAGAGGCTACAAAAGGACCAGCGTGAGGATGCGGATCTTGCAAAAATCGTCGAAGGCAAGGAGCAAGGCGCACGTCCAGACTGGCAGGGGATGGCCGGTGAAAGCAGGATCGCTAAGGCTTACTGGGCACAGTGGAAAAGTCCGCGGCTGAAAGAAGGATGCCTGTACCGCGAATGGGAGAGCGCGGATGGTCGGACCAGCAACTCCCTAATGGTAGTGCCGAAATGCAGAATCAACGAGGTCATCCAGGCATACCATAACGACTCCAGTGGAGGGCACCTGGGCATCACCAAAACCGTCGCCAAAATAAAAAGACGATTCTACTGGGTAGGATGTCAGGAGTCTGTCGCCGAGTGGATTAAGAGCTGCGACCGATGTTCAGCCGCGAAAGTGCCGACAAGAAGATCTCGAGGCCGCATGCAGCAGTACAACGTGGGAGCGCCCTTCGAGCGGATTGCTATGGACGTCGCCGGCCCATTCCCAACTAGTACTCAAGGCAACAAATATGTGCTGGTGGTAATGGATTACTTCAGCAAATGGCCCGAAGTGTACCCAATTCCTAACCAGGAGGCCACTACGATCTCGGAAAAGCTGGTAAACAACTGGGTAGCCAGGTTCGGAGTTCCGTTGGAGTTGCACTCGGATCAAGGCCGGAATTTCGAGTCTGCGGTATTCAAGGAAGTGTGTGAGCTGCTGGGAATAAAGAAAACGCGTACCACTCCTTTGCACCCACAGTCCGACGGCATGGTGGAACGCTTTAACCGGACACTGGAGGAATACCTGCGGAAAGTGGTAGGCAGGAATCAAAAGGATTGGGACACGCATATCCCCCTGTTCCTAATGGCGTATAGGTCAGCCCCGCACGACACGACATCACTCACTCCAGCCCGAGCAGTGTTCGGCACAGAGTTGCGGTTACCCGCTGACTTGAAGTTCGCGGTAGTCAGCACGACGGGAGGCGCTAAGACGGACTACGTGGTCAGTAAGAGGGCGGAACTGGAGGAAATTCACCGCACCAAACTGGTCAGCGATAAGGCGAAAGCCAGATATGATCTACGGGCCAACTCAGCAGGGTTCCAAGAAGGCGATCTGGTAATGCTCTACAACCCGCAGCGGAGGAAAGGTTTGTCTCCGAAACTTCAAGCGTCATGGGAGGGACCTTACGAAGTCGTGACTAGGATTAACGACGTGGTATACAGCATTCAACGATGCAGCACTAAAGGCGCTAAACTGAAGGTAGTCCATTTGGAGCGCCTGGCGCCTTATCACAGCGGAACCTCGGCACTTGTTCGGGACGAACAAGTCTAAGTGGTGAGCAGTGTAACGATAAGACAGTCTGTCGCTGTGCAAAGCAACCCTGTCGCTACGCGCCGTACCATAATTCAACCTGGCAATGATGACCGCGATAATGGAAACTTTTAGTCCACTCTGGAATGTGCGAGAACGATCTGCGCGATGGCCGGACAGGTATAAAAGGCAGCCGGGTGCGGCGCAGCGAGTCACTCGGATTTTGACTAGTGAAGGTGCCACACGGAGTAATTGAGCAAATACTTAAGTGCAAAGACAAACAAGTGTAAATTAGTAAATAAAGTGGTTGTTGGTTTTTATTGACTGCGTTTGAGAAACTAAGTGTGTTTTATTTTCAAATTACGCAATCCAGAGATACGTACTAGCCCACTAGAACTAGTTTTCGTAACAATATAAAAGATTTGAGTTGTGTGGGCGATTTGGCAGATTGGAATAACACTCATGCCCAGTAGCACATGGCGGACGTGGGCGCCCACTGGCATTTCATCACCCCAGCAGCCCCACATCATGAGGGATTGTGGGAAGCGACTGTCCGCTCTGCTAAGAAACATCTACAACGGATCATCTCAGACCCTGAGATTTCATCAATTCAGCACGTTCTTGAAGCGTTTTGAGGCGCGCCTTAATTCAAGGCCCATCATAGCCATCCATGACGACCCTGACGGTGGAACAGCGTTATCGCCTGGCGACTTCCTGATAGGTCGGCCTTTAAATTCACGGCCAGAACCAACAGTCGTAGAGATCCTCGAGAACCGTTTGCGCCTTCACCAATGTCTTCAGCGTATGTACCAGCACTTCTGGCAATGTTGGCAATCGGAGTACTTGTCGCAGCAATTGGGCGCGTCCCGTCCTAAATCTTCGGGTAGGAGATGTCGTGGCCATTCAGCAGAAACACCTTGGAAGAGCTAAAGAGGTTCACCCGGGGAGCGATGGTCTTGTCCTAGTCGTCACCGTTGAATATTGCTCTGAACGACTGGCCGCAAATCGACTATTCACCAAGCATCAATGTCAGAGACCGGTTCAGCGAGTATGCCGTATTATCGACTCCGGGGAAGAGATCCTGAGCCCCTCGGGTTCAGCCTGGAAGGATGTACGAGATTAATAGCGCTAGTACGCGATTCTTAACGCAACCATCTGGCCACACCTAGTTAGCACTTCTGGGCCAGTTCTGCCACCCATCTGGCATCACCGCATTGATGCGTGATGTTGGGTGCCGATGGCTCGTGAAGGTTTTGAAGGGGGCTTCCGGCAGTGATAAAGTGATAGGAAACTGGGCGAGTAAGCCGATTTTTGCAATTCACGTTCACAGTCTGTGTGTGTTGGCAGTCATCAGCTGTTCACTGTTTTCGCTCTTTTCCCGATATTAGGGATGAGTGTGCAAACTAAAATGCCGCCAGTTGCCTTTCAATTGTTTGCTTTTTAAAGTATGTTTTCATTAATTTTCTGCGTTAATTATACAACATATCAACTTTTTTGGCTTCATTGAAAACTATACCAAAGAATGCAAAACTAAATGCGGTGAATACTATTGCGGTGAGTCTATTCTAGTCTTGAAACTTCGCTCAAACGGCCAATCTGTAAAAAAATGTTGAACATATGGTTATCTTTGCGTATTTAGATAATAAAAGTGAGAGAGCAGCGAAAGCAGCTGTTCGCTATTTGCCCGCTGAAATGAATTTGTCGTACAACTGATTTCCACTAAAAAAGACTAGTAAATAAGATTTTCTGCTCATTAATCAATTTCAAATTGTTAACTATTTCACTCGCATGCGTTGCGAATGAATGCATTTTGTGTTGTTTTCTTGTGGTTTTTCAAAATTCTTTGGTAATTTTTCATACAAATTTAATTTTGCTCTCTCTGTGAAAAAGTGGTTAAGGCCAGGTTCCTCCAAAATACACGTTTTTTTCAAAAAATTCTATTTATTGTTAAAAAACAATTTGAAAAGAAATTTTTTTTACAAATAACAGTCCATACATTAAGCTATTAAAAAACAATTTTTTTTTTTTTATTATGACGGCTCCAAAAACAGCTGCTCAAACTCGTCCGATTTGCTGATGAGTGTCACCATTTCTTGGAAACGAATCATCTAAAAGCAAAAAGCAAAACAGTTTCATATTCTGTATCCAATTGTCTATGGTCGGAACCAAAACGAAACATTTTCACCGAAAAACAAAAAAAATGGCGTACTTTTTAATTTTCGAACCTTTTTTTGCACTTTTGATTGTTAATAACTTTTTTAAATAACAATGAATATTTTTGGTTGTGGTTCCGACCATAGAGAGACATTTTAAGAGTAGAATTCCGTTTGGTTCATGATGATAAGTGAAATAGTTTTGAAATACGAGTGACACTCAGTTGAAAAAATTTAGTTCCGAGAAAAAGCCGATTAAAGTTTTTATTCGTGAAAAATCGTGAAAAAAGGTGAATTTTACTCACATATCCATTCCAGCTTCGTACACAACTCCTTCTTCATCTCCGTAGGCATCATTTTCAAGTATTCTTGCATTTCTAGTGGAGGTACGATTTTCTTTAGACGCTTCAGTGGCTTCAAGCTCGGCTCGATCAACACGCTTGTCGTTGGCCTTATCAGCGAACTGCCTTGCTTGCGGGCCGATTTTGACTCCCATAACTTCCATAACTTTCAATATCGGTAAAAGCCCTTCATTAAAAATGCAAGCAGCACTGAGAGCAGCGATTTCAAGTGTTTTTTTTCCAACAAACTTGTGTTTAGGAGCTATGTTCCAGACACACGAATTATAACTTTCGTTATTGTTTTGCGTATTAGCCCCTAAACATCTCTCGAGCAACTTTTCGTCAGTTAATTCTTCATAAATTGGTTGTAAAATAGTTTGAATTTCTTGATCAAAAGCTGGAGGATGTTTGAAGTTACGTAATTGTCCTGTAGCTACTGCTTTTTGATAAGCGCACCATGAATCTGCTCCGGCTGGGCAGTGCTCGTGTTGCGGGTTAGCGTCGGTGGAACACTTGTGATAAAATGAGGCCAGAATTGCATTCTTCATATCTGTCACAGAATCGGGGTGAGCAAGCACAGCTTTTTTAAAATAGCCAGATAATTTCGACAGTTGCGCTTCAGTGAATTGTAAAGGTTTTACTGCAGGTTTGTCACTTTTTTTAGCCCTCTTACTTTTGGGTACTTCTTCACCTTTTTCTAATGCCACTTTTTTTTCTTGTGCTTTCAGAGCTTTCTTTATTTTTGCAAGGTTTCTTTTTGCTTCTTTACCACGTCTGTATATACTCTTGCCTACGTGTAAAACACATGCTTTTTTCTTTACTTTGAGAGCCTCACCATACGGTTCAGTTTCTTCGAGCCGCTTGAATGTTTTACTGTCACTGTCCCCAATATAATATTCATACATTACACCGTACTGCTCCACAGATCTCAGAAACATCTCTTCCACTCCTTCAACTTCTATAAGACCGGCACTGCCATCATGATCCCTTGTACAATTTCCTGCTTCACTGCTTCCTGCTTTTTCCAAACTCCACTTTTTTACCGCAGTTTACACAAGCAACTCTTTGCTGCAATGTTGCAAATACAGACCACTGAACGATCACGTAAGTCAGAAACGGATGCGTAGTTACTTCAAATTGGTGATCGGCGTGTTTCAGTTTTTCAGCAGCAGAACTGGTTTTTTCAGTGTTATCACCTGAACTAAATTGATTACCACGGAAACTTCTCCTTTTTGGTCTATACCGTACTCCTTGTCTTTTTTTCTGTCCATGATAAACGAACGAAAAATTTACCAACTGTCACGAAAATTCTAACGTATGCGGAATGAAATATGAACTGATTTCCAACCATCATTCCAATTATTAAACAAATAGCAACAGCAAAACTAAATATGAGAAAAGTAACGGTACTATTCCCGCAATCATTCGACTGAAGATCAATACAACGGATAAATTTCACTGACGGAGTTAGTTAGTTCCGCATACGTTACTGTGCTCCGTGTACTACGTACAACTGCGCTATTTGAGAATCAGTGTATACTTTTCTAATATGTACGATTTATAGATTTCTATTTTTATAAGAATAAATGTTTACTGTTCTGATATGATCAATGATATTATATTATAGTATATGCACCCAGGGGAGCTGCCGCAAACGTGGGTGCTCGAGCGGGCGAATTCACCGCTTGGGCGCGCACCGTTCTCCCTTATCTCTACCTACTTCTAGGTAGCGCATACCTTCGGGACTAATTTTATATTATTTCGAAGAGTATTTTCTAGCAATTTATAGAAAAAAAAAAATTTCGATTTTTTGAAAATTGTTTGGAGGAACCTGGCCTTAATAAGTACACAGCTGTTTTTGTAGATACATTTCCGCGCCAAAAATTTATCTATCAGACGTGGCAGCTCGCGGACTTATGAAAATGTAAAATAATGAACATTGGTTTTTCATTTACATATGACCCGGAAGAAAGTTTTTACTACTGAGGAAGTTCCACAGGAAGTTATTAGCAATTTGCAATCAACAAATATTGTTCATTTTAGTTTATGTCGCTACAGTCGTGCATTAAGAGCAAATTTTCATATAGATTTCCTTTTGATGATCCTGCTGAAATGCGAGGTGGAAAACAATCAGCTGTTAATTGTTCGCGAATTTGCCAGCATCATTTGTGCGTTTTCGATTCTAACTGATTATTTAAATGGTGTGCCATCATAAAATCATATTCGTAGTTAGGTTAGGTTAGGTTGAGGTGGCTGCCTCTGTATGAGACACACTTAGGCCTCTAATGGGCCCGTTGTGATACCACAGATTCCACCCGTTTGAAATGCGTATGCAACACTGTTTTTTTTTTTTTTTTTCAACATGTGATACAACACACAATTCAAACGGTTTGGGAAAGGGAGGGGAGGGGAGCGGACCTACAGTTTAACGCCGAATCCGAACGGCGATGGGCAGTTTTTCTTTCACACTTGGAGGTTTTTGCCATTACCTGCCAAGAGCGCACTTGTGCGATTCTTGTAATTCTCATTCCCTTCATGTGGATAGCGACAGAAGTAGATGAGTGTTTTTTCCAGCCCAAGCCAGGAATCGAACCCGGGGCGCTCGGTATGAGAAGCCAGCGCGCTACCCGCTGAGCTATCGAGGCCGACATATTCGTAGTTGCTTTTGTAGTTGCTTTTGTTGATATTTTTCTGGCATTATTCTGCCGTCACTTTCCATGTAATTGTTGTGCGGCCAGTAAGAAAAAATCGTGGTGAACCTATATCAGCTGTTTCTTTGTTGTGAAAATTTCCGCGATTGGAAGTTGGACCATAGATTTAACTTTCATGCTGAAATCTATTCGGAAGAATATTCCATGTTATTTTGCACACCTACATGAAAATACAAGAAGGTTTGCAAGGTTTGATATTCCTGCATTTTTGCATTCTTCCGACGGTGTTTCTCATACATATTTTGTGCTGCCAATAAGTAAAAGCCATGGTGAGTAAATATCTGTTTATTTGTCTTATAGTTTATATAAGTAAACTTTGTTATATGTCAAAAAGTCCTTTTTCTAAACATCCACATATTGTTTGATTCTATGACTGAATCAATTTCAAGAGTTTTTTACCAATAAACTATCTCTCATGTGCAGAATCAGAAATGGTTTTTTATTCAGTTCTTAGGTAAAAGATATTATTTGGCATGAGAACTCCTCTTTTTCTTGCAAAGAACAATCATCGGATGCAATATGAGTGCGAACATAACATGCGCAAAATTAAAAATAAGACTGAACACCGCAAAACGCAACTCCGTTCGCAATAAATTTCAGAAATAAACACAATTTTTATGTACTTGTGCAAACAAGAAATTTCTTCAAATAATCTACTAAAACGAATATTAATCAAAACGCATTTTGATACATTAATTTTCTTGATTTAAATCTATTTTTGTGCTTCAATAATTTTGTGCTATAACAAAAAAACTTATAAAATCAGTTTCACCATGACATTTTTCGGGATCTATATGACTAGGAAACAAAGTCGTATGTTCTATTGACTTTTCGAGAACATACGACAAAAGCTTTCTCAGACAACGTTATCTGCGCAGTATCTTTCGTGGTGGGAAGCATGTTGCCGGCTGGGTCCTGATGTGACAACGAAGGGTCTTCATATTGACAGGTCGATATTAGTGCATTTTACAGGAGTTTCAAGACTAGTATAGACTCTGGTTCTTCATTTAGCAAACCTCTAACACAGGGTTGACGATCAGATCAGGTATGCTTTTGGTGCTAAATGCTCTAGTTCGAATGCAGGGCTGTTTTTTTGGATGTAGCTTATTAAACCTTAAAACCTTAAAAAATACAAATAAAAAGAACAATTACTTTCGTCACACAAAATGACTCACACCAGCAACACTAGAAATTTGAAATGAACTAGAACAACAACCCCGTTTTAGAAATTTAGATGGAGGAAAATCAACGTTCTTGCACACCGTGTCCAATGGATTTCCGAGGCTATAAGACAGCCTGCACACCGTTTGTGCAATAACAGTAATGTACAATTATTAGTTATTCTGAGTAAACTAGTCGTCGAAATACGATTTTTCTGGAACTAATGAAATCTGTAAAGTACAGGAAAACAAAATTTGGCATTGGTTTTACTGAGTACCAAAAAATCTAAAAATTATCTGAAGCCTTTCTTACATGAACAATACAAAGGAAAAAAAAGTTCGCTCCTGGGGACCGTGTTTGAAAAAAATTGTCGTCTCGAATGGGTTAATAAGAAGATAGCACTACGGCAACAACAAAACCCCATGTATTTTGTTAGTGCTTTGGGCATCCTGCTTGTCAAAATCGGCTAGTAAAAAAAGCACATGAGCCAATCAGCCGCCACAAATGCTGCGGCCATTTTGACAATGAGCATGCCCATTCGCCCATGTTTAATCACACCTTATAAATTTGCCTTGTTTGGGGCCTTCTAGTAGGCCTCATGGTTGCAATTATGTAATAATAGTGAAATTCTGTGCATGTAGTGGTACCGGTTCTCCCAGTTTCCTATCACTTCATCACTGCTTCCGGTCTGACGTGCGGAGAGAGCGCACGTGTTTCCTCATACATCCATACGTACTTATTTAATACATTTTTGTGTTATTGAGCATAAACTCGCATACAATATCCATATCTGGTACAAATAACTAACAGAAAATAAACACAATAGTGCAGAAGTGGGCTGCGGTTCGCTTACAGCCGCCATATTCAGTTTTAATGGACCCACTTCGCCCAGTATGTTGGGCAGAGGGGCCGTGGGAAATAAAATAAAATGCAATAACTGATTTGGAATGCTTTTGCGTACACAAAAAGATAGCTTTAAGAATCGAGTGCTGACGGTTTTTGAAAATCGAGTACTTACTTCGTTCAACATCGATTCTGCCAAATATTACAAGAAATATCAGGTGTACAACTTTGCTTCCGCCGTTTTTTCCAAAATTAAAAGCTTTATTGCGAAAAAGTGCTTACAGATGTATTATTCAAAGTATTGTCCGTCGCTAGCGACAACTTTCTCCCATCTTTCCGGCAATTTTCGGATCCCGGCTCGAAAAAAGGAGTCCTCTTTTGACGCTATTCATGAAGCAATCCATTTTTCCAATTCTTCGAAGGATTGAAAATGTTGATCTGCCAGGCCGTGTGCCATCGAACGGAATAGGTGGAAGTCAGAAGGGGCGACATCTGGGGAATACGGCGGGTGGGGCAAGACTTCCCATTTCAGCGTTTCCATGTACTTTTTGCCCACTTTTGCGACGTGAGGCCGAGCATTGTCGTGTTGGATTATGACTTTGTTTCTTTCTGAATCATGCCCAGGGCCTTGAGACGTTTTGAAATGGCTTGCTGACTCACTCCCAACGATTCGGCAAGCTCTTCTTGGGTTTGGCACGAATCTTCATCAAGCAATGCTTCTAGTTGTTCATCTTTGAAGGTTTTTTCTCTTCCACCACCATGTTTGTCTTCGACATCGAAATCACCATTTTTAAAACGTTGAAACCACTCCCGACACGTTCTTTCACTCAGAGCAGCATCACCGTAAGTTTCTGAGAGCATTCGATGCGCTTCAGCTGCATTTTTTTGCGAATTGTAACAGAAAAGTAAAACTTCCCGCAAATGGCGAGAATTGGGCACATAAACGGACATTTTCGAGCGTGAATAATACGAAAACAAGAACAACTGTCACTGAAACGGCGATGACAATTCGTTAGGCACTGTCCACACTCACTTTAAAGGCATTACCATCTATGTATTTCAACCAGCCTCAGCCGGTACAGCCACCTATCGGGAAACGGCGGAAGCAAAGTTGTACACCTGATATACATATATAGTAATACCTGCGATACTACATATTGTAACTTCGGGCATACTGCAGGCTTCCAAATGACTTATATTCGATATCACAAAATCGGGGTAATATGGGCGATGGCACGCCCATACATTGTGTGTCAAACATTTCAACAAAACATAGGCTGTGGTATTCGCTGCAAAAGTCTCACGAAGGTCATTTAAATCGATATGTGGTGATATCCCGAATGAAAACTTTAATACATTTTTCTTAACACAACAGCCGAATAATTTCAAAGGATGTCAACATTTTATTTTTTTTATAAATGTTTGTAATTGCTGTTTCTCTAATCGTTCACGCTATTTTTTAAATTAATTTTTTGGATATTTAAATTTTTTAATTTTTTATGTATTTATTTATATTTTTATTTACAATTGACGCCTGATTGAAAAACGGACAATTTGTTAAAAGGAATTTTTTATTTGAAAAACAACTTTGCATCGAGAGACCATAATTTTTGGCTTTTATTAAAATAATCTTAACATCCGAAGCATTTTTCTGACAGCTACAAAAGCAAAAAGGGAGAGTTTTTTGAAAATTTCAACATTTCATTCTGATAGCTTAAAAAAACGTTTAAGATGAAATAAGAAACAATTTTGTTATATGAAATAGGTCAGTTAAAAGAAAATGTTACGGGGCCACTGTCTTTTGTAAAAAGTATTGTTTACTTGCGGTTATTGAAGTGAGCTCACAATTGTGGAACGCAACGTCTCAGCGAAGAAGAAAAACGCGTTTGCATTGCTTTCAAATGCGTTTGTTCCTTGGATTGTGCACTGCGATATTCATATGTGCATGTGTGTGTGTGCAGTGGTGCACACGGGGGAAGGAGGGGTGTTTGGGTGTTCAAGCCGCCTTCTCAAATACACAAATTGCTAATGAAAAGTATGGTTGTATTTTTTGTTAAAGTTTGTAAGTTAAATATTTGACCATATCCTCACCCAGTTTCGGTTGCCTTCGTCGTTTCGTTCACTACTATGTATAATAATTCATTTAACGAATATAACGAATAACAGGCAATAAAGTTTTACAGGTATGTATATATGTCGGGTGCAAAAGTGCGTGCACTGTAGTGTCCGACCGAAACAACTTTTTTGGGCCGAAACCGAATTTCGGATTTTTTTCATATTCGGCCGAAACCGAAACTTTCTAGTTAAAACAAATCACCACATCAAGCATCAAAATCACCATTTTCCAACGAACGAATTTTACTTTACGTAAATAAAGAACAAACATACCATAAATAAATAAATACTTATTAATAAAAACAATTCATTCATTTTTAAAAACATAAACGTAAAAAAAATCACCCTTTCGTACCTTACTCGCTAATCAAAATTAAATAATTATATATTATATGCTAAAAAAAGAAGTTTATTTACATTGGTGGCATCTAAATTCTCCTTCTTATCCTTTCACTATATATCTGCTCGGCTGCACTAAATTGCTGTTCACTCGCTACACAATAAAATGTAACAAATATTCTAGAATGTTTCGGTTTCGGCCGTTCGGGCATTTTTTTTGGCTGAAACTGAAACCGAAACCACTTTTTTGGGCCGAACTGAAACCAAAACCTGCACTGCAAGTGTCCCAGTAGGAAAATGGTAAGGTGCATGGTAAATGCATGTTTTCCTCCACCTTTTGGCGAGGCATGCTACCAAAAGTAAGGTATTATGTAGTAAGGTACGTTCCGAGTACCTCCGGTAGTAATAATAATAATAATAATAATAATAATAATAATAATAATAATAATAATAATAATAATAATAATAATAATAATAATAATAATAATGTAACGATAAGACAGTTTGTCGCTGTGCAAAGCAACCCTGTCGCTACGCGCCGTGCTATAATTCAATCTGGCAACGACGGCCGCGACAATGATGGCAACTTTTAGTCCAATCTGGCAATGATGGTCGCGATCATCATGGAAACCTTTAGTCCACTCCGGAATGTGCGAGAACGATCTGCGCGATGGCCGGACAGGTATAAAAGACAGCCGGGTGCGGCGCAGCGAGTCAGTCTGATTTTGACAATTGAAGGAAGGATAGATGGAAAGTTGTTCGTGTTGACACTGGATACTGGAGCGTCATATTCGATCATAAAAAGGAAGCTGCTGAAGAACTGGGAACCGCTGCATGGCATACAGCTGCGGACTGCGACTGGCGAGCGCGCGCCTGTAAGAGGGAAAGTTACAAAAACGATTACTATCGGCACCAGCAGCCTGGAACATGAGTTCATCGTCGCGGATATAATGGACGACGTGATTATCGGCGTGGATTTCATGATTAGGCACGGTTTTACGCTGGACCTGAGGGAAAATGTGCTGAGATATGCCAACGTTGAATTCCCGCTGCACACCGGCTATGAGCGAAGCGTGGCGGTAAGGAAGGTTGTATCGTGTCAACACAGGAGGATACCAGCGAACTCCGAGGCGATTGTGTGGGCAAAGGTGGACGAGGACGATGGGACGAGTCGGCTGTGGGTTGTAGAAGCACCGAATCAAGGACACGACAACATCATCATCGGACGTACATTAGTGGAACCTAAGAATGGCAGAATACCAGTCAGAATACTGAACCCCCTGAATGCACCCAGATATGTCGGGAAAGATGAGGTAATTGGCGAGTGTAAGGAAGCTGTAGCAGTGGTCAATTGCGAGAATAGCCCGCCTGGAAATAATAAGAAGAGCGGTTTTAACATGGACGCCATACCGCAGGAGAACCAGTGGAGCAGCGAATTGACGGCCAATCAGAAACAGAAGGCGAGGTCACTCCTGCAGCACTATGGGTCAATATTTGCGGCAGAAGCAGGCGGAAGAACAGCCATAGTGAAGCACAACATCGACACCGGAAGCGCAAAACCGATTCGCCAACCGCCAAGACGAGTTCCTCTGGCCAAGAGGGAGGAGGTCACAAAGTTGATCGAAAACATGCGGAAAGAAAAGGTCATAGAGCCTTCTTCGGGCCCCTGGTGCTCGCCGGTCGTGCTGGTCAAGAAAAAGGATGGCAGTACCCGGTTTTGTGTGGACTATCGGAAACTCAATGATGTGACCAAGAAGGACAGTTATCCACTACCTCGGATCGATGACACCTTGGACACACTGTCAGGCACACAGTGGTTCTCCACGCTCGACTTACGCAGCGGCTATTGGCAGGTAGAGCTTGCAGACAAGGACAAGGAGAAAACGGCTTTCAGTGTTGGCGATGGTTTGTGGCAGTTCACCGTCATGCCGTTTGGACTCTGCAACGCACCAGCAACATTCGAGCGGCTAATGGAACGCGTGCTAAAGGGGCTGCATTGGCGGACGTGCCTGGTGTACCTCGACGACATAATCGTGATGGGTAAAAGCTTCGACGACCACCTGGGAAAGCTGAAGGAGGTATTCGAGCGGATACAAAAAGCTGGGCTTAAACTCAACCCGAAGAAGTGCTCGCTGTTCCAAAAAGAGGTCAAGTATCTGGGTCATACGGTTTCCGCCCGCGGAGTACATACGGATGAAGGCAAAATCACGGCGGTGAAGGAGTGGCCCCGGCCACGCAATCTACACGAACTCCGCAGTTTCCTGGGCCTGTGCACATACTACCGCCGATTTGTTCCGGGATTCGCGAACATAGCCAGCAGCTTGCACAAACTGACGAAAAAGAGCCAAGCTTTCGAGTGGAACGAAGAGCAGGAGCAGGCTTTTGCACGTCTGAAGGAAAAACTGTGCATTGCTCCAATTCTGGCCTTCCCCGTGCCTGGAGAGATGTTTGTGCTGGATACGGATGCGAGCGGGCATAGTATTGGCGGTGTGCTATCACAGATAATAGACGGCCAAGAACAAATGATAGCATACTACAGTAGGATTCTGTCGAAACCGGAACGCAACTACTGTGTGACACGGAGAGAACTGCTGGCGGTATTGGACTGCGTAAAACACTTCCACAAATATCTGTATGGACAAAGGTTTCGCCTGCGCACAGATCATGCGGCATTGAGATGGCTCCTGAATTTTAAGGATCCTGAAGGCCAATTGGCGCGGTGGATCGAGCGACTGCAGAGCTACGACTACACGATAGAGCATCGGAAGGGCAGTAGCCATGGCAATGCCGATGCCTTGTCACGCCGTCCGTGCGAGGTCGAATGCAGGGCATGCTCGCGAGCCGAAAGCAAAGAACAGATAGTGGACGTCCGGTTGGTGAGCGTTATGCCAGAGGAAGAGTGGTCTGCGGAGAGGCTACAAAAGGACCAGCGTGAGGATGCGGATCTTGCAAAAATCGTCGAAGGCAAAGAGCAAGGCGCACGTCCAGAGTGGCAGGAGAAAGCCGGTGAAAGCCCGATCGCCAAGGCTTACTGGGCACAGTGGAAAAGTCTGCGGCTGAAGGAAGGATGCCTGTACCGCGAATGGGAGAGCGCGGATGGACGAACCAGCAACTCCCTAATGGTAGTGCCGAAATGCAGAATCAACGAGGTCATCGAGGCATACCATAACGACTCCAGTGGAGGGCACCTAGGCATCACCAAAACCGTCGCCAAAATAAAAAGACGATTCTACTGGGTAGGATGTCAGGAGTCTGTAGCCGAGTGGATTAAGAGCTGTGACCGATGTTCAGCCGCGAAAGGGCCGACAAGAAGATCTCGAGGCCGCATGCAGCAGTACAACGTGGGAGCGCCCTTCGAACGGATTGCTATGGACGTCGCCGGCCCATTCCCAACTAGCACTCAAGGCAACAAATATGTGCTGGTGGTAATGGATTACTTCAGCAAATGGCAAGAAGTGTACCCAATTCCTAACCAGGAGGCCACTACGATCTCGGAAAAGCTGGTAAACAACTGGGTAGCCAGGTTCGGAGTTCCGTTGGAGTTGCACTCAGATCAAGGCCGGAATTTCGAGTCTGCGGTATTCAAGGAAGTGTGTGAGCTGCTGGGGATAAAGAAAACGCGTACCACCCCTTTGCACCCACAGTCCGACGGCATGGTGGAACGCTTTAACCGGACACTAGAGGAATACCTGCGAAAAGTGGTAGGCAGGAATCAAAAGGATTGGGACACGCATATCCCCTTGTTCCTAATGGCGTATAGGTCAGCCCCGCACGACACGACATCACTCACTCCAGCCCGAGCAGTATTCGGCACAGAATTGCGGTTACCCGCTGACTTGAAGTTCGGGGTAGTCAGCACGACGGGAGGCGCTAAGACGGACTACGTGGCCAATAAGCGAGCGGAACTGGAGGAGATTCACCAGTTTATAAGGAGCCGCACCAAACTGGTCAGCGATAAGGCGAAAGCCAGATATGATCTACGGGCCAACTCAGCAGGGTTCCAAGAAGGCGATCTGGTAATGCTCTACAACCCGCAGCGGAGGAAAGGTTTGTCTCCGAAACTTCAAGCGTCATGGGACCTTACGAAGTCGTGACTAGGATAAACGACGTGGTATACAGGATTCAACGTTGCAGCAATAAAGGCGCTAAGCTGAAGGTAGTCCATTTGCAGCGCCTGGCGCCTTATCACAGCGGAACCTCGGCACTTGTTCGGGACGAACAAGTCTAAGTGGTGGGCAGTGTAACGATAAGACAGTTTGTCGCTGTGCAAAGCAACCCTGTCGCTACGCGCCGTGCTATAATTCAATCTGGCAACGACGGCCGCGACAATGATGGCAACTTTTAGTCCAATCTGGCAATGATGGTCGCGATCATCATGGAAACCTTTAGTCCACTCCGGAATGTGCGAGAACGATCTGCGCGATGGCCGGACAGGTATAAAAGACAGCCGGGTGCGGCGCAGCGAGTCAGTCTGATTTTGACTAGTGAAGGTGCCACACGGAGTAATTAAGAAAATAATTAAGTGTAAAGACAGTAAAGTGTAAACCTGTGAAATAAAGTGATTGTTGGTTTATTTTATTGACTGCGGTTGAGGAACTAAGTGTGTTTTATTTTCAAATTACGCAATCCAGAGATACGTATTAGCCCACCAAAACTCATATTCGTAACAATAATAATAATAATAATAATAATAATAATCCATATCATGCAGGACAGTAACATAGACAAAAGACACTCATACACCTGGCTACAAAAAGGCGAGCTCTACCCCGAGACAGAGGGTTTCATACTGGCGATCCAAGACCAAGTAATCCCCACACGAAACTACAAAAAATATATTCTCAACGACACTAGTGCAGACAGTGACAAATGCCGCAAGTGTCAAAGCCAATCGGAAACAATAGACCACATCATCACAGGATGCAAACTCTTAGCAGGCACGGAATACACAGACAGACATAACATAGTGGCAAAACTTCTACATTAAGCAATGGCAAAAAATTTAAACCTTATAGACAACGACCAACCATACTACAAATACACCCCACAAAACATCTTCGAAAATGAAACACATAAACTTTATTGGGATAGAACAATATATACAGACAAAACCATACCTAATGATAGACCGGACATAGTACTAACAGACAAAATACAGAAAACAACATATCTAATTGAAATCAGCGCACCAAGCGATAAAAACGTTCACAAAAAGTACACAGAAAAAATAGAAAAATACATCGAAATGTCACAGGAAATTAAACGCGTATGGAAACAAAACACTGTAAAAACCATGCCGTTCATAATATCAGCTACAGGCATACTACACAGAACATTCATACAAAACCTTAAATCACTTAACATAGACCAAACTCTACACTATAAAATCCAAAAGGCGGTGATCCTAAAAACTTGTAACATTACAAGAAAATTTTTGAATCAATAGTAAAACGAAATAACATAAAACAGAAACAACAGAGCATTTTCCCTTGGTAGCGATACCCGGGACAAATGTATGTATGTACAAATGTATGTCTATGCCGATGACTTGAAGATTTTCTCCGTTGTCCGTACTTCGTCTGATTCTTTAAACATCCAGTCCGACCTCAATAATGTCCTCGCGTGGTGCAGTAAAAATCGTTTATGCTTAAATGTCAGCAAATGCTTTCACTCAACTTTTTCCAAATCCACTAATACAGTAAAAACTTCATTTGAAATTGATGGCATAATGTTAGAAAAGGTGGCTGAGATCAAGGATCTGGGTGTTGTCTTCGATTCAAAGTTTAGCTTCACCTCCCATGTTAACCGCATTGTCTCACGTGCCTACTCTATGTTAGGTTTTGTCCGCCGTAATTCTTCCTCCTTTTCCAATCCCTATACGCTCAAGCTCTTGTATACTACTTTTGTTAGGTCCAGACTGGAGTATGCTGCTTTCATCTGGAGACCTTATCATGCGTCGCATTCTAATCGCTTAGAGCGTATCCAACGAAGATTCCTAAAGTTTGCCCTTCGCTCCATTCGTTTTTCTGAGCCCCAGCCTCCTTACAGGTCTAGATGTCTTCTGCTTGGTTTAAAATCACTTGAAACTAGGAGGTCTGTCATTGCCATGGCTTTCATTTTTGTTATAGTCATTGGGAATACTGATTGCCCCTCTCTCTTGTCCAAAATAGCTTTCAATGTGCCATCTCGTTCCCTCAGACATTTTTCCCCTTTTTCTGTTGAGTTCTCTAGGACGTGTTATGACAGTAATGCTCCTATTCCTCGAGCCTTAGCCGAGATAAATGCGTTGTCGACCTTTTCAATGTTTGATTTATCTGTTCCTAAACCCTTGTTCATTTCCTTTGTTTACTCTCACTTTCCTGTTTAAGTTTAAGCTTAAGTTCCATTTTGTTAATTAGTCTGTAAGATTTGTTCAAAGACTTCTAAATAAATAAAATAAAAATAAAATAAAATAAATAAATAAATGTTATCTCCGGCAGTGCGGAACCCTGCCGAGATGGAGAAACTCGATAATAATAATAATAATAATAATAATAATAATAATAATAATAATAATAATAATAATAATAATTGACTGGCACGACAGCCCGAGACATAGAACATAAACTTAGAACTTAACCGTAAACTTAGAAATCTGTTTCGTTTTGGTTTCTAAGTTTATGTTTACGGAAAACGCAAAAAATGTTGCCACTCTCTTCGGAATGAATTGAAAAGTAAACAAATTAAAATAATTTGTAAAATATACAAAATGGATTGCAATTTTTATTAGTTTCGTAAATATATTAATAATTTTAGTCGTTGGATGCTCAAACATTTAATAATAGCAAGTAAAAAAATGTCGCGAAAAGTTTGAATTTGATTGTTCACGAGATGGAGAAATCGAAGTGGCAATATTGTTTGTTTTATTTTCCTTTTGTCAAAAAGGAAAATCAGCTGATTTTTAAGTTTATGTTTACGGAAATAAAGTTTTGAGTAATCGCTCAAATTTTCTAAGTTTATGTTTATGGTTAAGTTTATGTTCTGTGTCATGAGTAACTGGCCCATAAGGCCTAGCTACCCCCAACCATCCGTGTTGTGCGTGCGAATTTGTACACGGTTAGAAGAGACCTACAGTTTTATGCCGATTCCGAACGGCGAGTTGGGAGCTTTTTCATAGGCAATTTTACTCTCAGAGGTTTGCCATTTCCTGCTGAGAGGACAGCCGCCGAAAGAAAAATTGTTGTTTTTCTTTTTTTTTCGGTGTTAGCAGCAACGGAGTCTTGAACCTGGCCAACGCACTAGCCAGCTGAGCTACGGCAGCTGCACCTCCGGTAGTAGCTTACGCTAAGAAAGCAAACCAAAAGGCACAAGAAGTGCTTTCAATTGATATTTTTTCACAAACCAAATTTTTTTTTTTTAGAATAAACATTATTCTAGGTTGTAAGTAGCTTGACAAGGTTTTTGGAAACTTTTTTTTAAATAACGAGGTCATATTCAAAGTTTGCATATTTGTTGTTTTCAAAAATCGTGGTCCGAAACCGACCTCCCCTTTCATTCATCATTTCATTCAAATTCATCAAAATTTGATGGCACCTATTCAAGCTTAGGTCATAACGAATATAAAAACTTACCTTTTGATTTTTCAAAAAACAATAAAGCACTTGTATACAAGTTCCGTGTAGGCTCAAAAATGAATTTTATTCCTGTCAAAACACAACACGTCACATAACCACGAAATAAAATGTGTAATATGATGGCTCTCCGCCTACAACTTGTAAGTGTTGTAAGAGCTTTTAAATGCCCCCACCGACAGTTTGGGGGGCAGCATAATGACTGAGAAACATGTGGAGGTCGGTATGGGACCACCGGTCGGTTTCGGACCACGCTACCCTATATATATATATATGTGTATTTGAGAGTATATTTCTGTTGTGTATACATATTTTTATGTTAGTTTTTGCAAAGTTAGAGAACAGCGTGAGGAATAAGTTTTGCAAATTTTTTTAATCTCGTTTTGCAGCACTTTGTTATTGGTTTTGGATCATCTGGGTTGTAATTGTTTGCTTCATCATCCACTGGCATTGTTCTTTAACAATATCCTTATATAAATCAACTGCAACTGCACCCATTTTTTCCACTGCTGCCGCAAACATGCTTGGCGGTTATATGTTTATATGTATTGCCACAGAATAAACAGTATACAGAATGCGCGTGTCGACCAGCGAAGCAATCTGAATTTCTGGTGCGGGCCGAAAGCTCAGGGGGGAGATAACAGAGTTCCATGAACAGAACTTTTGTCTCTATTAAGTCGTCGTGCGACGATGATCTTTGTTATTGTCAACACTGTTGCCCACTTAGTGCGTTTCGCACTAAATTTAGTGCTTTTTGAAAATCAAAACGCGGAAAATATTGAGTTTGGTGCTTGCTAAAAAAAATTATAATTGTAGCACAGATGCAGGGCCGTAACTAGGCATGTGCAGGCGGTGCGGCGCACCAGGGCCCCCGAAGATTTCTTTTTTTTTTTTTTAGAATTCGTTTTAAAGTATGAGCTAGAAAAGATCTTCGATAACGTTTTTATAACATTGTATAAAATTGGATCTACTTTTTTATGGAAAGGGCTCCTGGGAAACTTTTTTTTCTAGAACGCTCTTATTAGTATCTAATAGAAAATGTTTTCGAGAACCCTTTTTTTTTCACGAAAATTATTGATGTTTTCGCCGCCATGAAATCGAGAAAAAAGTCATTTTCGAGAAATAAGTAAACGCAAGAGACTGAGGAGACACCTAATGTGCAGGAACAGTATATTTTCATGAGTGATGTTTCTGTGATTTCGTTATTTGTAAGTTACAACTAATTACGTGCAGTCTAGAATATTTGGCTGTAAAAATATCTACCTAATACAGAATATAGTGTAATAGTATGTGCACACATATGAGAAATAAAGAAATTGTTTAAACCAAAGTATAATGCTGTTTTCAATTTCTCACGACCTTTGAACCCTTTTTTTAATGGACTTCGAAAAGGCTTCGAAATCACCTTTTTTTTTTTTAGAAATTCATTTTCAAGGGCCCCTTACGAAATCTTGCACAAGGGCCCCCGAGACCCTCGCTACGGCGCTGCACAGATGACTCATCATGAGTTATCTGTGATTGTAGCTTAAACAAATTTAGTTCTTTTTTAATCCTTTCGACCCCGAATTTTAACCTGTATCTCGATATTACCTTTTGGTATTCCATTATTAAAGAAACAGGGTTTTGATCAAACGCGCCCAATTCGTAGACTTCAATTAGAGCACAAACTTTCCCTGATATCGCTGCAAATTATTGGAAATTATTTTGGGGATAACAGTAAAATTTTTGTAATTTGCTTTGAATTCACTTCTAAAAATATTAATTTGTTGTTGCCTACTTAAATTAAACCAATAAGTCAATCGTAGCTTTTGCTATAAGATAATAACTAGGTGAAGTTGCTCTCAGGCAACTTTGAGGTCGAAAGGGTTAAACTGCAGTGTTATACAACATTATATTTAATTTAACAAACATATAACACTGGAATATTGGGCTAAAAAAATATTACATTATGCAATTTACATGAAACCTGAAGTGATCCTCCTTGGTTGAATTCCTCTTTGGGTCACGGTTGCCACTGATCTGCAATAGTTTTCCTAGTATGTTATACCACTAAGCAAATAAACACATAGAGGTGTCAACTCGCACAAATTTGTGTACCAGCGCAGTAGGTCCCATACGCACTTCGGCTATTCGAAGATATTCGCGATGACTTCGGCACACTTCTTAATTCGAAGTCAGCTTTCATAATTTGCTTTATGTTGATGTGGTCCAGTGTTACCAGATCAGGAGATTTCCTCCTAGATTTAGAAGATTCTTGGCCTTTTAGGAGAATTTTTAGGAGGAAGAATTGTTTAGGAGAAAGTTTTGGATATTTATATTTTATGTTAGGGGATTTTTCGGATCCTTAGTGGTTTTTTGGGAGATTTTTGGATAGCGAAGTATGATGTATTGGGAACACTGGCAACAAAACATATTTTGGCAACTTTTTTAATAGTCAAAGCACCCTACTGTGTTAAAAATTTGTAAGCTTACAAAATGTAAGCTCGTTCTATTTCGTTCTCACTTATTGCTGTCACAATGAAATCCCTCCAAAAATGGCACTTTTTGTTTAATTCATTTGTTATATGTTTTTTTTTTGGCCAAGTTTTTGTTGTTAAGCTGAAGATGGATAAAAAAAGGCTGCATTAAAAAAAGTTATATATATATATTTTACAATTTTTTTTAGAAGCAAATTATAAACAAATTTTAGGCGATTTTTTAACTGTTGGGAGAAAATTTCAGTATTTTTTTAAGATTTAGGAGAAAGTCATTTCAGGTATCTGGCAACACTGATGTGGTCAGTCGCACATCAACTGCGAGCTGTGATGTTGCGACTGCTGCTGTGCTTCGCCTTGCTACCAGCGCAGCAGGTCCCATACGCACTTCGGCTATTCGAAAATATTCGCATAATTGTGTGCGCTGACTTCACATGCAATGAAATAATCAACCACCAAAAAAGCCAACAAAAGCAAAAACACAATTTTCCTTGTTCGCGCTCATTTGTTGTGTGCATACTTATTTTCGTTGACGATCGCTTTCGCTTCAACCATATATGTAATACTTCTATATTGGTAGCAACCTATCTTCACAATGTGTTTTCATTCGGTAATCAAAGGGAGACAAGCGATGAGACAGAAAACACGAAATTTTGTGAATGTATTTCTATACGTGTATACATGCGCACTTCTACACATGAACAACTGTCAAACTGCTCCAGGGGCGGTTGAAGAAATTTCAGTTAATTTCGACAAATTTTTATTTTTTTTCAGTCATTTTTTTTCCCGCCTGAACGCACCTGACTTTTTGACACGTTTGACAAATGTCAAGGTACATTCGTTTATATGCTTTCTCGCTCATATTTCACTATTGCTGTACTGTGATGTTGGCGAATGTACCTTGAGCTTACTGCCAATATAGAAGTATTACATATATGGCTTCAACAAATTTGCTGAGAACAGCTCGTTAACAATCTAACCGTTGCGCTGTCTGGTTGCGTGTTTTGAAATGAATCCAAATGAAATTTGTTTGAATTTAAAAATGTTGTTTATTTGCTTAGTGGTTATACGAAACATTGGGACAACTACCACCATTTGCTCTATTTTGGTTTTTTTCTTGCTCATCAGTGCTTTCTGAGAGGAAAGACGCGGTTTTTCATCATAAGGTACATATGTATGTGCCAAAAGCCTTTTAAATATTCCTTAAATCTTAAAATTTATGCATGAGTTATTAATTTTGTTTATGTCGAATAAACATTTTGGTTACTTTTGTTACATTTTGGTTATTTTTATTTTTGTTCCTGGTTATAAATGATTTTTTCTAGTGGCAACGCTGGTGCCGAGCAGTGCAGTGAGAGTTCGTGCGCTCGACGCAGGCCATAGAAGTTACTGTTTATTTTCAATGAAGCGAATGACGGGCAGCGTTGCCGTTTTGGTTATTTTTAACCAAAATGGTTATTTTTATTTTTGAAAATGGGTTTTGGTTATTTGGTGATTTTTGATCCCATTTGGTTATTTTTTAGAATATTGCATGCTGATAAAAATGTATCATCTAGCACAATATTATTGGGAGTGGCAATAATATTGATAATATTTTATCTTTATTTATTTTATTTATTAGTATTCAAAGCCATTGCTGTTTCTCGTGCAAAAGTAAGCAGCATTGTTTAAATCGATAACTATGTTTTAAAAAGAGTCAACAACAGGTTCGCGGACGTTGAGAACTAATTAAAAATAAGTCTATTTTTGCAGCTCACTGAAATTTTTACTTCACTCATACATACCTTATGATCAAAAAAGAACTTGAATTTTGAATTTCCGAGCTTTTGCTGGCAATACTTTTATTGGCATTTTGTCAAATTTTTACGCATATCGTAAGATTAGTATTCGATTGGCGTCTATACGAAGAAGTCGAAAAATTGTTGTGTGGCGATTTTTATAATGGATGCAAAATTAGAACAACGCGCGTGCCTAAAATTTTTGTGTTAAAAATGAAACTTCGTGGGCCGATTCGTTGAAAATGTTACGAAAGGCGTATGGTGAAGCGTGTATGTCGAAAACACGAGCATACGAATGGTATAAACGGTTCAAAGGCGGCCGAGAGAGCCTAGAGCACGATGAGATCCCTGGACGGCCATCAACGTCTGTTACGGAAGAAAAAATCGAATCGGCGAAGCAAATCGTGTTGGAAAATCTTTGTGTATCGATTAGAGAGATTGCTGTGTTGTTGAGCATCTCATTTGGATCAGCCGAACACATTTTAACTGATATTTTGGCCTTGATTATTTCGGAATTTTCGGCCAAAAATTTGACCAATGTCATCAGCCAAGCACCATACAGTCCAGACATGGCCCCGTGTTACTTCTTTATATTTCCCAAACTCAAATTGCTATTGCGGGGAACGCGTTTTTAAACCATAGAGGCCATAAAAGAGAATTCGCTGCGTGAGCTGAAGGCCATACCTTTGGCGGCCTATAAAAAATGTATGGAAATTTGGATCAAACATTGGCATACATGTATTGGCGCAGGAGGAGAGTATTTTGAAGGGGATAATAAAGAAATTTATTAAAAATTGAAATTTTGCGTTTATTTTTTAAAATTCCCGTTCTGTTTTGAACATAAGGTACATATGTGCCAAAAGCCTTTTAAATGTTCCTTAAATCTTGAAATTTATGCATGAGTTATTTATTTTGTTTATGTCGAATAAACATTTTGGTTATTTTTGTTACATTTTGGTTATTTTTATTTTTGTTCCTGGTTATAAAATGTTGTTTCTAGTGGCAACGCTGATGACGGGTGATGTGCTATCGTTGTTGTTGTGTTGAGCAGCGGTGGAAAATTGAAGAAAAAGTTTTTTCGTGTGATTATGGGATCGAACTTCTGCGTAAAAAGATTTGTATCTCCTTATTGGCTCCTTGAAGGCTAAGGTTTCGCTAATTTTGGCGAAATTGACTTCTCGTCGCTTTTTATTACTTTATCGCTTAGCCTTTTATCCCCACTTTAGGCCCCAGGTTTTTGGCCCAAAGATTTGTTTGTCAAACCTAAATGAGAGGTTCCGGAGTATCGTAATCGCAAATGTGAGCATTTAATCATGTCTTATGTATGTACATATCCAATATAAAGCAAAAAGCTATAAGAAAAAAATAAATAAGCAACGACGATACCGAAATGGTATAATAAAACAGTTTGTTTTGATTTTGTTCGATATATGTACACTAGTCAGAAAAAGTTTGCGTACAGGCAAGTCTAAATTATGTCATCATCAATTTTGACCTCAAAAATTCATTGTTTACCAAAACTTATCCACATTATTCATATATGCCTTAACTGCACTTTTTGTTGTGTTTTAGATGCATTAAAAAAATAATTTTTCATATATTCGTATTTATTGACAATATACTCACAAAACGGTGCAGAATAAGTTTGCGTACAAAACTAATTACGGAATTTCCAGTTATGCTTTTCATTTTTATTTGGAAATTTGTATTCCATTGAACAGTAAACGGACTTGTAAATTATTTTTTAACGTATATGTGCTTAAAATGATATAGAAAGCAATAGAACCCAAGCGAAAAAAAATAAAAATGGATAAAAGGATAATCTTACTAAATCTTTCCCAAATTGACAAAAAATTTCGAGAAAATAGAGAAACTTTTCGAAGAGCACATCGTCATTTCGGAAAGCCATCTTAAATTTTGAAAAAGCCAGAAATTCTTGCTTCTTTGCTACGATCTGGACATTTTCTTAAGCTACCCAAGCAATAGGATTAGATTGTTTTGCGATCAGTGCATCATAAGCTTAGGCTAGTTGCATCCAATATCTTCAGAAATGTACAGAAATATTTTATAAAACCTAGTAGCAGTGCCTTTTTAAGAAAAGTAATGAAAAAAACATATTTCCTCTACATAATAGCATGTAAGAAGCCCATATTTAGCTTACTAACAAGGAGCACAGAATTTCTTTCGTGAAAGAGTCCATCAAAGAGTCTAGAAAACCGGATTTTCGGGACTATGTGTTGTTATCTATGGAGTAGGAAGATTTATTATTCTCTGATAATGGTTTGGCATATTTGGCATTAAAAGACATCAACTAATTTGAAGAGGATTCAGATAATAACAAAAATCTCAACATTAAAGCATAGCATATGAGGGGTTATGGTATGGGGCTGCATGTCTAGTAAAGGAGTGAGCAGGCTGTGTTTTTTTTATTCAGAAATGGTTCCGAGGGGTTATTTACATATTCTAAAAGCTCGCAGCGGCTAGGGTCTCATGTCGAGGCCGGCAGGTATACCTTTGAAGTTGTCAAGGAAGTCGTCTACCTTGGCACCGCCGTTAACAGCAGCAATGATGTCAGCCTGGAGATAAAGCGAAGGACTCTTATCAACAGGTGCTACTACGGTCTCGGTAGGTAATTGAGTAGAGACCTCTCTCGACCGACAAAACTTGCACTCTATAGGACGCTTATCTTGCTCGTGCTCCTCTATGGCGCTGAAGCATGGACAATGACACGAAACGACATAGCGGCCCTTGGAGTGTTCGAGAGGAAGGTACTTCGTAAAATCTTCGGCCCTGTTCGTATTGGCGACGACTACCATATACGAACCAATAACGAGCACAGCGAATTAACATCCAGCGGCTCCGCTGGCCCGGTCATGTCTGCCGTATGGACGACGAAGCTCCGCCGAAAAAGGAGTTCGATGCGGTGGTTGGGGGTCGACGGCGAAGTGGGAGGCCGTGTCTCCAGTGGAAGGACCAAGTTGAAGAGGCCCTGTTATCTCTTGGTGTGACCAACTGGAGAAGGCGCGCGCAAAGCAGAGGCGCCTGGAGAGAAGTTTTGCGGCAGGCCGTAACCCGATAACGGATTGTTATGACCAGTTAAGTAAGTAAGTAAAACCTTATGCAAGCCAAGGTTTCAAAATTTTTGATCAGGTTCCAACATTTCTTTTCAACTTTACGATGACCTTAAGGTGCAATGCATACGATGTGAAGCTATCTTTGCTATTAACTGGCTCAAAAAAGTTGAAAAAGTTCCTCCCTAGTCACCTAACGTGCATTTAATTAAATATATAAGGGTTTACTTGAACCCTGAGCCCAACAACACTCCATCTTCAAAGATATAGTAAACAAATATAACAATTCAAGGCTATAACAAAAGAAACGCTGAAAAACACCTAATTTAATAAAATGTATGCCGAAACTTCTGCAGGGAGTTCCAATAAGAGAAGCATATCCAAAAGTAATTAATTTTTGGACAAAACTTAGTTTCAAATTTTTGCTCATAACCTTATCTTGTACGCAAACTTTTTCTGAGGTGAATTCATAATACATTTTGTTTTTGGCCCTTCTTTTACAATTTGGTTAAGTTTTTGTTATTATTATCTTAATAGAATAAAAGAATTAAGTTTATGGAAAAAATAAAAAATATTTTGTTTTTGAAAAATTACTTAAAGTGATTTATTTTTCGTATGAAAAAACTATGTACCCCTTGTACGCAAACTTATTCTGACTAGTATATGTACACTGGTGGTAATTCCCATAAACTCACCTTGAGCTGAGGTATGAAAAGTCTTGTAGGAGTGAGGAGATGATTTAAAAAAAAAATAAAGGTTGTAGTTTACATTTCTATAGTTTGCTGTAGGTTAGGTTAGGTTGAGGTGGCTGCCTCTGTATGAGACACACTTAGGCCTCTTAATGGGCCCGTTGTGATACCACAGATTCCACCCGTTTGAAATGCGTATGCAACACTGTTTTTTTCAACATGTGATACACCACACATTTCAAACGGATGGGGAAAGGGAGGGGAGGGGAGCGGACCTACACAGTTTAACGCCGAATCCGAACGGCGATGGGCAGTTTTTCTTTCACACTTGGAGGTTTTGCCATTGCCTGCCAAGAGCGCACTTGTGCGATTCTTGTAATTCTCATTCCCTTCATGTAGATAGCGACAGAAGTAGATGAGTGTTTTTTCCAGCCCAAGCCAGGAATCGAACCCGGGGCGCTCGGTATGAGAAGCCAGCGCGCTACCCGCTGAGCTATCGAGGCCGACATAGTTTGCTGTAAGAAACGGCAGGTGTATTTTATAGTTTGCATGATCGTGCAAAACATTCAGAGCGGCTAGTGTTTTCTCAGAGTTGAAATGTGGCAGTTCACATTAACTCAGCGATTTAAATTGATCAGTGAAACACAAATATAAGTAATTTGAGGTAAGTTATGCCTTTATAAGCTGATTTAGTCGATTTTTGTACTATTAAAAAAGTAACATTTTTTTCTTCAGACCTGTAAAAATGCCAAGAGGAAAGTAATTGCCACCTGAAGAAAAGAGAAAAATGAATGCATTCAATGAGTAAGAGTTTTCGATACGGGAAATAGCGGATAAAATGGGCAGGTCTGAGACACCAGTGTGTCATTATTCAAAATTACGCGGATCTTATAGGAAAAACGTAAGATATGACAGAGACACGAAAATTATCGTAAGGCAAAAACGTGTGATAATGAAATTGGGAACAAAAGAAAACCTGATGTCGACGGAGTTTGTTCGCAGAATCGATCTGTCTAAAAAGCCCCGCGATGTTTACACTAAACACCTCAAAAAACCCCCTTTGACTGTTGGTCTTAAATCCAAAAGAATGGAATTCGCGGAGAAGCTATTTAGAGGCGTGAACAGTTGTAAACAGTTTTGTTTAGTAACAAAAACGGTTAATTGTAGGTAGTACTGACGGCTTTTAATACTTTTAGCTGGTTGGTTGGTTGAAAAGGAAGTCTGTATTAGCCGCATATATCAGGTGGTGATGTAATGGTTTTGGTCGGTATTGCCATGTATGGTACGACTTAACATGCGAGGGCTTCTGAAAAAATTAACTTCTACATTTACTGCGAACTTTTAAACGTAATGATAATAGAATAATCAGAAGAATTGTATGGGCCTGCATTTATTTTTCAGCAGGATAATGCTGCAATTCACAGTTCTAGAACAACAATGGGCTTTTTCAAGGACAAAAATGTTCAAATTTTTGATTGGCCAGTTCGAAGTCCTGATTTAAACTACATCGAGTACCTTTGGGTTCTTGCTCGAGGTGTTTACGCAAAAGAACGACAGTTTTATTCAAAGATTGACTTAATGAAGCGATTGAATAGGTTTAGGCATGCATACCGGACCAAACTCTTCAGAATCTTATTTTATGTGTGCCTAAAATATTTTAAACCGTAATGGGGAAATGGACAAATTATTTTAAAAAACTATTTAGAGTACCTTGAGCTATGAAAACATTTTTACTTTACGCAATTTTATATTTTTTATGTACTGAGTTTATGTGAATTGCCACCTCAAATTGTGCCATTTTTATGAAAACAATAAATAAACTGGCATAACAGTTACTTGATTGCGATTTCTTCTTTTAGTTCTTATCTATATATATAAAAGAGAGTGGCAGTATGTGTGTGATCGCATCACGCTCAAACGGAACGGCCGATTTTCATGGGGTTTGTTTTGTTCGATTCGTATTAAGTCAGTTCAGGTCGGCCTCGATAGCCCAGCGGGTAGCGCGCTGGCTTCTCATACCGAGCGCCCCAGGTTCGATTCCTGGCATTGGCTGGAAAAAACACTCATCTACTTCTATCGCTATCCACATGAAGGGAATGAGAATAACAAGAATCGCACAAGTGCGCTCTTGGCAGGCAATGGCAAAACCTCCAAGTGTGAACGAAAAACTGCCAATCGCCGTTCGGATTCGGCGTTAAACTGTAGGTCCCCTCCCAATTCCCTTTCCCCATCCGCTTGAAATGTGTGCTGTAACTAGGCTTCCCAACAGTCCTCCTTTGAGGAGGACAGTCCTCCTTGAACAGAAAATGTCCTCCGTCCTCCTCAAAGGCCAAAAAGTCCTCCTCAAGCTCAAATTAAATTTAACAAACTCAAATTTAACTTCAAAATAATCAATTAATGAGGAAAATGTTTCCAATTTGTGTCCAATATTTCGATGCTGCTTTGGCATTCAAAATAAAATTATAGACTTCGTTGAAAATCCGGATGAGTCAGCTGCTGCAATGTTCAACATGATTAAGGCCGCATTGGAAAAATTAGACTTAAAAATAAAAAATGTTGTGTGCCTAAGTGCTGATAATACGAATGCTAACTTTGGTAAAAATCGTTAATCTTAAGAATTCAAACCAAAACATATTAAAAGGCAATTGTCACGCGCACATAATACACAATGCAATAAAAAAGCATTGTGTGATCTCGATGTTGATATTAAAAATATTGTTTGATATTGTTGACTACAGTCGCCCAAATATGCGTTTTGTTTTATTATTTAAAGTGGTTAAAAAGTTAAAATTTACATGTGCTTTTAGGTTTTTTCTTTTTACACTTGTATTTTCTAAAAACATGGTGAAATATTGAAGGAATGTGATGTCCTCCTGAAACAAAGTAGTTCCCATATAAAGTCCACCTCAAGCCAAATTTTGTCCTCCCTAAACCGTTTTAATAGTTGGGAAGCCAGCTGTAACATATGTTGGAAAGACAGTGTTGCATACGCATTTCAAAACGGGTGAAGTATAGTATGAGATATTACTCTCATTTTCCTTCCCTATCCCCCATGGGTATAGTACAATGGTCCAAAATGGACTGAGTGCTTGGAAGCCTTCCTGCCCATCCTCAAGGAGAAAAAAAGTCAGTTCAGGTTCGTGCGAAAAGAAAATTCCGGAAAATCTATTGGAAAAGTCGGAAAATCCATGCGATATTTGACCGTGAATTTTGCACATTTTCAGATAATAACTTTGGAACCATAAGTCACACATCAATTAAATTCACTACGAACTTACTATTTAGTCATGTCCTTCGACAGAGCGAATGGGGCGAGTATTGGACAAGGGGGCGTGGCACCACCCATACAAGCCAAATCTTAATAATGCAATATCTTTGAAATTGTAAGGCGCACAGCATTGAAATTCGGTATAGCGTCGACCCATAGATGAGTGATTCCACTGGTAAGATTTGATGGGCGTTGGACAAGGGGCGTGGCACATTTTTTGTGACCCAAATATTTCGCTGAACTTTAAGTTGCACAGCAATGAAACTAAGTATGAACATATCATGTACTCATATCTTTCGACAGACGGCGGGTATTGGACAGGGGGGGCGTGGCACCACCCATACAAGCCAAATCTTTAATATAGAATATCTTCGAAATTGTAAGGTGCACAGCATTGAAATTTAGTATCCCGTCGTCTTATAGATGAGTCATTCTACTAGAAGGATTTGATGGGCGTTGGACAAGGGGCGTGGCACATTTTTTGTGACCCAAACATTTTGCTGAACCTTAAGTCGCATATCAATGAAACTAAGTGCGAAACTACCATTTTGCCTTTCGACAGAGGGAATGGTGCGGGTATTGAACAAGGGGGCGTGGCACTGCTCATGCAAGCCAGATTTTTAATAGATAATATCTTTGAAATTGTTAGTCGTACAGCACTGAAATTTAGTACCCCGTCGTCCCATAGATGGGTGACTCTACTGGCAGGATTTTATGGGCGTTGGACAAGGGGCGTGGCACATTTGTTGTGACCCAAACATTTTGCTGAACTATAAGTCGCACAACAATGAAACTATGTACGAACCTACCATTTTCCCTTTCGACAGAGGGAATGGTGTGGGTATTGAACAAGGGTGCGTGGCACCGCCCATACAAGCCAAATCTTTAATATAGAATATCTTTGAAATTGTAAGTCGTACAACACTGAAATTGAGTACCCCGTCGTCCCATAGATGAGTCATTCTACTGGTAGGATTTGATGGGCGTTGGGCAAGGGGCGTGGCACATTTTTTGTGATCCAAATATTTTGCTGAACTATAGGTCGCACAGCAATGAAATTAAGTACGAACCTACCATTTATTCATATCTTTCGACAGAGGGAATGATGAGGGTATTGATCAAGGGGGCGTGGCACTGCCCATACAAGCCAAATTTTTAATAGAGAATATCTTTGAAATTGTTAGTCGTACAATACTGAAATTTAGTGCCCCGTCGTCCCATAGATGGGTCATTCTACTGGTAAGATTTGGTTGGCGTTGGACAAAAGGCGTGGCACATTTGTTGTGACCCAAATATTTCGCTGAACTATAAGTCGCTCAGCAATGACACTTAGTACGAACCTACCATTTTCTCCTTCGACAGAGGGCATTGTGCGGGTATTGAATAATGGGGCGTGACCCTGCCACTATAATTTAAATCTGGTTCAAGCGCAATCCATTTCTTTACTAAAATTTAGCAGCAACATTGCTTATTTGAGGGCCTCGAATGCGTTAATCAGTAGCTCCCTCCTCTTCCTTTAGTTGGTTTTCTTCGTCAATTCGTATCGCCATAGACTCGCCATTCATTCATTTATTATAAGAAAACAACAAATGTCGTGCGGGACGAAGTTCGCCGGGTCAGCTAGTAGACTATATTTTGCAATAAATATTACATTAGCATTATTTTAACTAAATAAATTTTTTAAGGAAAATGTTACAAAATCCAAGCAGATTTAGTTGAGTTTATGGGAATTGCCACCAGTGTATGTGTTTTTCGGACATTCTGTGGTATTACACTCAATTCTGGCTGACATTTGTCCTTCGGCCCAGAGCAGAGACGCACATCATTCGTTTAGCCGCTTTAGGTCCGGGCAAGAGCGTAATCTGTTGCCATTCAAAGTTGACAGTATTCTATTTGTTTATACACGCATTGGACATACAACAGAGTTATTCCTCATCCTCATGAGAGCTAGCGATGAGCATATCACCTAACCTAGCAGAACATCAACCGATTAACGTAACCTGTGGGTTGAAATTTTTTTTAATAAAACTTGGTTTCTGCTTTTATAAATATTAGAAAACATTTGAAAATATAGAAGTGATTTGTATTATGAATAACAATTTGTAATAAAAGGTTTTTGAATTTTATAAATTTTAGTAAGTATTAGAAATATGTATATGTTTCTTTTATTTTTTCAGAAACTTGACTAATATGAAGCCTCATTTTTGGATGGTCTTACTTTTTTAAAATTTGAAATAATCATCTATACTATTATATAAAAACAAGTGTGACGTTGCTTTTTTGAGCCACAATCAGGCCAAAACCACTGAACCGATTTAGATAAAATGAGCACCAACAATTTTTTTTATCTGGGGGAATGGTACATAGGCTATATGATATTGACCACGCCCCCTTATTATGCCCACTGTAGTAACAAAACTCATCTATGGTATGCTTTTGTAAGTCAACGAAGTCTGTGTCAAACGATTTAGCGTGTCATTGCGGCAAACATAGGCCACAATATAATCGGCAACACCCACTTTCCGCGCCCACTAAACTAACAAAAACAAGCTACGGTACATGTCTGTAAATTAATGTTGATGTAAAATGATTCTGTGCTTCATAGGGGTAAACATAGGCTATATAAGGTTGACCACGCCCACCTTTTACGCCTTCCTGCAATGCCCACTATGATGACAGAAATTAACGGTGGGATATTTGTGCAAAACAATATGGATATAAAAAAATTTTGCGAGTCATTGCAGCAAATATCTATATATTGTATATAAAAATTAATGCATGTTTGTTTGTTGGTCCCACGACACTAAAACTCAAAAACTAGACAGCCGATTAGCTGAATTTTTCACGGAATGTTCGTCTTGACTAAGTCTCGGTAAACCACATAGTGCGAATATGACCCGATAGGTAGGCGTGGCACCTCTCATACAACTTAAATTTTCAATATGGAATATCTTCGGAATGAGAAGTCGGCCAGTATTAAAATTTGGTGCGGGACCACCGTTTAGATGTGCCGTTTCACTGGTAAAACTTTGTGAGCGTTGGACAAGGGGCGTGGTACTTTTTAAGCAACTCAAATGTTTTGAATAACTTTGGAACTACAAATCACACATCAAGGAGATTTGACACAAACTTACGATTTAGATGTGCCCTTCGAGAGGGGACCATTCGGACGACGGGTGCCTGGCACTGCCCATACAACCCAAGTTTTTAATGTGAAATCTCTTCGGAGTTATAAGTCGGCCAGCATTGAAATTTGATACAGCATCATGGCTTAGACGTGTCGTTCAAGTGGTTAAATTGTATGGGTGTTGGACAAGGGGCGTGGCACTTTTCAAGCGACCCTATTGTTTTGAATAACTTTGGAACTGCAAATCAGACATCAAAGAAATTTGGCACAGACTTACGATTTGGACGTGCCCTTCGACAGGGGGAATGGGGTGGGTATTGGACGAGGGGCATGGCACCGCCCATAGAACCCAAATTTTTAATGTGGAATAGCTTCGGAACAATAAGTTGGAAAGCTTTGAAGTTTTATATACCATCGTCCCATAGATGTGTCATTCTACTGGTGTGGCATATTTTTTGTGACTGAAATTTTCCGCGTAATTTGGAACTGAAAGTCGCATATCACTGAAACTGGGTCGCACCCTTCGACTGAAGGAATGGATTGGACATTGTATAAAAGGGGCGTGGCATTACCCATACAGTGTTGTATGAAAAAACTTGATTTATTGGGTCCATTGACTTCACATGTGCGTGCAAAGCCGCGGGGCCCTGCAAGTTATTAGAAAAAATTAAAAACAAAACTCGATAAAATTGACCAGATTAGGAGTGGTTCAAAATTATATTTTTAGAAAAAAAATTATATTCTTTTCATGATCAAATAATTTTTTCCTCGTGCAATCCGCTTGGGTGCCTAGGAACCACGAACCCATGACTTCTGGGTGGGAGACCAGTGCACTTCACGCTGGGCTGCCGAGGCAGTATCCGAATTATTAAAGGTCAAAAGGTTCAAGTGCTTTTCTATTATTAAAAATAAAAACAATGTTTACTACAAATATAATTTTAAACCATTCGTAAATTTTATCAGAAAAATTTTTGTAACATTTTCTAATATTTTTCTAATGTGTTGTGCTTATTATATTTTTTAATATGTTCTAATATCTAAAAAATAATATTTATTATAAATATAAATTCTTCGTTTTTTTTGTAAAAAATATTTCTAACATTTTTGGATATGTAGGGGAATTCTTTGTAAGGTGCCACCCCATAGCTTTTTTGCGCATAACTCATTAGAAAATTAACATATCGCCAATGTTTATATACCGTTGGAAAGAGGGTTTAAAGAGCTATGATCCAAGGTGACACTTCATTTGAATTTTAATTTAAATACGAATTTTACAGCCAATTTCCCAAAGTGTTCAAAATCGACACCCTAAAATTTTTTAATGTAAAGTGCCACCCCCTAAAAAACCCGCTAAAAACGTAAAACATTCAAGTAAACATGCATGATTTAGAAAATTTACGAAAGATTATTGAATTTAATTTTAATTGAATAGAAAATGTCCGAAAGCAAAATGCAAATTGAAAGGTAACGAATAAAACGAATAATTGTATGGAAATTAATAAACAAAACTGAACTCATTTATTCCTCATGATAGGATTAGAGAAAAATTGACTAAGAACACTTAATTATGAAAAACCATTAAATTCCTTTTAATGACGATTCCGAGCAACAAAAAGGCATTTTACCGATATAGGTTGCGGTGGCTGCCTCTGTATGAGACACACTTAGGCCTCTTAACGGGCCCGTTGTGATACCACAAATTCCACCCGTTTGAAATGCGTATGCAACACTGTTTTTTCCAACATGTGATACAACACACATTTCAAACGGATGGGGAAAGGGAGGGAAGGGGACCTACAGTTTAACGCCGAATCCGAACGGCGATTGGCAGTTTTTTCGGTCACACTTGGAGGTTTTGCCATTGCCTGCCAAGAGCGCACTTCTGCGATTCTTGTAATTCTCATCTCCTTCATGTGGATAGCGATAGAAGTAGATGAGCGTTTTTTTCCAGCCCGAGCCAGGAATCGAACCTGGGGCGATCGGTATGAGAAGCCAGCGCGCTACCCGCTGGGCTATCGAGGCCGGCTTACCGATATAGGACAACAAAACAATGAAAAAAGGGGGGTGGCACCTTATAAAGAAGAAAAGGTGGCACTTTACATTTTTATGCCATTTTGGAAATCATTGTATAAATTGTTTCCTTTTACGATATGCTCGGATATCATTTCGGATTATGAAAAACCATTAAAAATTAAGTCCAACACTGATATTAACCTTAGTTTTTTATAAGTTTTTGGTAACTTTTTCACCGCAAGAAAAACCTTCAGTTTTAATTTTTATGTTTTTTCTTAACCAAATTTGACACTTTTATTTACCCAGACACATTAAAATTGATGTTGTTATATACTACTGTGTACAAAGAATACCCGGAATTTGTTTATAATTCAAAAAATCTTTATTTATTCTTCCAAATCAATTTCATCGCCTTCAAAGTAGTCCCCCCCGATGCAATGCACTTATGCCAACGGACTTTCCAATCTTCGAAGCATGCCAAATAGTCATCTTCCGGTATGGCCTTCAATGCGCGCGGCGATTCACGTTGAATCTCTTCAATCGATTCAAAACGGTGTCCTCGAAGTGGTCTTTTGAGTTTGGAGAATAGCCAGAAGTCACAAGGAGCTAAATCAGGCGAATACGGTGGCTGTGGAACGATATGAGTTGGCGAAATGCTCACGAAGAACCAATGCCGTGTGAGATGGTGCATTATCGTTATGCAAAAACCAAGAGTTGTCTCTCCATAAATCCGGCCTGTTTTTGCGAATAGCTTCACGCAAACGACGCATAATGCTCAAGTAATATTCCCTGTTGACAGTTTGGCCCGGCGGAAGGAACTCATAATGCACAACACCACGATAATCGAAGAAATCGAGTTCCGGGTATTCTTTGTACACAGTAGTATACCTTAAATGACGGTAGGAATTTTTTTGCTTGGATTGCTGGAACGTTGAAATCGAGCAGGGGTGGCACCTTACAAAGAGTGGCACCTTACAAAGAATTCCCCTACAATTGTATATGTTTTCATACATGAAAAATAATCTGGATTACTTTGAATTATTGGTCTAGAAATAAACTTGTAAAAAACATTAAAAGTTTTTTGTAAATATTCGAAATTATTAGTTTTTTTTTAGTTCTATGGTTTAATATATTCTTAAGTGCTTTTGATGATTATTCGTTATTAAAAAATCTGCACTATTGTGCGCACAGGACCTCAAACGGTTACACACCCCACCTACTCATAAAACTAGTTTCTTCCCGCTTCTCACAAAGTAAAGTAGACTTTGCATAGTCATCGGTCCTCTTCGTTAACCACTTTATCCTTTTCCTTTTGTATACAATGACCTTACGGTACTCTATCACTCACTTTTTATACGACCGCTTAGCGTAGGACGCGACCGAGGCGCAACGAATACAGAACATTTCAATAAAGCTAAAAACCCGTTTATTCTTTCTGTTCGGAAAAACCAAAAGTCACAACGGTTGAAGAGCCAAAATTAGCGTAAAATAAGTTACCCCGGTGAGTGTTGCTTTATCTAAAGAGTGCCGGGCAGCTGCCCTGGAGTTCATGCAGATCCTACCAGAATTAGTTGCGAACAGTAAGGCAGTGTGAAAAGCGTGAAACGGTTGGAAAGGCTTGCTGTGCTTAACGAATGATGTGGGCCCGAACTTTTCGAACAGCGCATTTTTTGTCTCATGTCACACGTAGTTCCTGCCCTTATTTTTGCATAATATATTTCGGTGTCCACTAAATGTGCTTGACGTCGACGTTGTGGCATTTTGTTGTCGATTTTATTACGCATTACTGTTTGTTTTGGTTGTGTGCTGTGTGGTTACGAAAACCGCAGAATTGACGGAAGCAGTACCAGCAGCGGAAATAGTGGGAGCAGCAGCTGTTGTGCTATCTGTAGTAGTTTGATATTAGTTGTTATTTCAGTACATGTTATTACTTGAGTAATAAAAGTAACAATAATAATAACAAGACTAGTGGTGTTAGTTGCAGTTTTTCTCCACCAACGTTTGTGGTAGCGATAATAAGAATGATGAACTACTGCTGCTATACTTAGTTGTTGTTGTTCTCGCCGTCAATGATGCAAGTTAAGTGCCCATAATCGGCTCTTGGCGTATTTCGGACTTGAGCTTGACGAATTCCTTGGCCACTTCATCGTTGCTACGTTGCGAAAGTATGCGCAAAATGGTCCAACCGGTTTCGTCCATTTGAATCCGGCGTTGCAATGGCAGCCAGCATGCAACGGAACCCTATGTGAACAGAAGCGTCATTAGTGGATGCGATATTTGTGTACAAAAGCACCTATATACCTTTTCCGATATGTCCTTAAGAGGTATAACAGCCACACCCACTAAGCGATCCTCACGCGCAAAGCAGTAATCTTTTACGCAGATATGCAATTCGAAGAAGTCTAGTTGCTCTTCATTGCCGATTGTGCTGAAATGGAAGAATGTTGAATAGGTTTCAGCCTTACAAAGCCTGTTCATAATGCTGCAAGATTGGGGGAAATCAGCGTTTTGTTCTGGACGACTTCAATTCGAATATTATTTTGTCGGAGTTGAGCAGCTCGAACATTGTGTTATACCACAAACACAAACAAAACACTGTTTATTCTGTGGTTATACGCGCTAACAGTGAATCGATTTAATAAATTACTCAGTGTGTAAAAATGCGAGCGACCGCTCAGCAAAAGGCATCACGCCTTGCTGATTGTACGAAGTCTGAAGCAGTGATAAAGTGATAGGAAACTGGGAGAGTAAACAGATTTTTGTGCGTTTTTTGCAGTTCATGTACACAGTCTGAGTGTGCAAACTAAAATGCCGCAGGTATCTTTCAATTGTTTGCTTTTTAAAGAATGTTTTCATTTATTTCCTGCTTTAATTACACAACATATCAAATTTTTTGGCTTCATTAAGTAAATATCATTGAAAACTAGAAGTATAACAACGAACGCAAAACTAAATGCATTGAATACGACGCACAGTATCGCGAGTAGGGACAAAGATCCAAAAAAGTGAATGTTGTAAATGTAGAAAACTAAGTTTGTAGTACTGAAGTAAATACCTTAATTTACTAAAATGTGAAAACGGATTTTAAATTTATCAATTTGTATACCGTTGGCAAGCTACCAAACTTGCACTTTGTGAAGGTTGTTGACTTGGGTAGAAATTATTGCAATTTGTTGCATGTAAGTTCAAGGCCTCTTATTGAAAACTTTCCCATGGAACCTTATGTTAAATAAATATATTCTAAGAATATACTATTTTTTCTACTCTGTGTGAGCTTTCCCTCTTTTGTTTTGCTTTCTATATTCCTTGTACCGTTACTTGAGGAAACGTCAATTCGTAGGATTGTAAGTGCAGTGTGATCAAACTTTAGATAAACTTAAAAAAAACTACTTCTTATATATAGCTAAAAGTATGTATTAATAGAATACATGAACTTTGGCTGCACAAACTTGCACGTTCTTAAGAAATTTAACATTTTCAGTGGCGTATGCAGTCAAAAATAGGGTCCTTTTTGCAGCATGGTTGGCAGGAAAACATAGCGACCACTGCTGCGCTTCGCTTGAGCTATAAATTTTTGTTTCTAATAATATGCCAACTCCACTTGATTTAAAAAATTACAAAAAAAATATGTAGAACCGATGGAAGGCTTCGGCAATACTGGGTGGCTTGCCATCGAATTAAGGCAACTTTCGAAAAGAAGCAAAACTTATTAATGTCTTCAGAACCAATTATAGCAGTTAATAGGAAAATTAAAGTATTTCATTTTTTATATCTTAAACTAATCTATACTATTTTTTATCTATACTACATATTATATAAAAACAAGTGTGACGTTTTTTGAGCCACAATCAGGCAAAAACCACTGAACCGATTTATTCTTTATTAAATTCAGTCAATGAACAAAAATGTTCTTGCAGACTAAGTGAATGAATAACAAGCTCAAAACCTACAGGCTAAATTGATGAATAACAAACTTAATTTAAAACTTAAAACTAGTGAACAAAGAAAAGCAAATTAGAAATAAAAGTAAGAGATGGGATTATCTGAGCGCATGGTTTAGCAAATTCAAAAAAACAGGTTTTGAGCAGGAGAAGTCGATAGCTATTACTTTAGAAAAATTATTAAATTCAGATAGAGCTCTGGCCAAGGGGGCGTTCGACACATAGTTAGATTTAGCAAAATTAACATAAAAAGGGGTATAATGACGAAGTACTCTAAGAGGAATATTGAAGAAGATTCTTTCAAGCAGAACAGGACAATCAACTACACTAGAAATCAAGTCGAAGACGAAGGATAGGGATAGAATGATTCTCCTATTGTAAAGGGAGTTCTAATTAAGGAGTTTACAACGAGAGGTGTAGGAGGGAATGGGTTCATGGAATCTGAGGGACCGAAGAGCAAAGCGAAGGAAGGATTTCTGGACACGTTCAATGCGATTGGTATAACACTCATGGTAGGGTCTCCAGATGAACGAGGCATATTCTAATTTAGATCGGACGAAGGAGGTGTAGAGTAACTTTAAGGTATACGGATCAGTGAACTCAGAGGAATTACGTTTAACAAAAGCTAACATAGCATAGGATTTTGAAATGGTAGCATTGACATGACTCGAGAAGGAAAACTTGTAATCAAAAATAACTCCCAGGTCCTTGATTTCAGAAACAGACTTTAAAGAAGTGTTGGATATATTACACCGTGCGACAAAAATCAAAAAATTTCAAAACACACGAAAAAATCTATATACTCGCGAATCTAGGAGCCAAATGTAGTAAAACCGCGTTTTTAGTTTTTCTCTCTGACGTCACGATTTTTTTTAAAGGACTTTGAAATTTCGAGGACATGTTTATTTCAAAAAATTATTTTAAAAATGAAGCGTATTGTAGAATAACAATATGGGTATCAAATGAAAGAGAAAAATCCTTAGAATCTTAGAAAATTTAATGTTTTGGTGCAAAAGGGTGAAGAGGTATTGAAAATGTCCTTTTAAAACTTTATCCTTGAATATCCTCGCAAATTTCCAATAGTTTTTTTTTTTAATATATCTTAAGGACTAATATGTACACTACTACATCCTTGATTTTCGTCCTTCTAACTTTATTAGTTTAAGATATAAACAATTTAATACTTCTCTCTATAGGATATGGATAATTTCAATATCATTAAGGATGCTGAAATCGTATTTATAGAGCCATTTTTGCACTTAAAAATAAAAAACTGACCATATGATAAATGGTTTAAATACTTTAGTTGTATTCTATAAATATTTAATTTTACATTTAGCACACATTTGCAAAACGATTAGGTGAAGTTATTGATGAACACGGAGAGCGCTTTCACCAAGACATTGCGGCAATTGCTTTCGGGGGAAAGAAATGTGTCACATACTTTTCGAGTATTGTTGGTCGCTGTGCCATGACACCTACCAAAAACACAAACGTCAAAGTAAACGCATACATTTTTCTTAAACAATTTGTTTTAAAATAAGTAATTTATAAAAAGCATTCTAAATGCGTTTTATATGACGTTTGTTAATTTTTTTATTAAATTGTGAGCACTAGTGTTCACAGTAAGTACGTATCCTCATGCATTCATCTTGCTACTCTTGGATAAGTTTTATTGAAGAAAACTACATTTTTATATTTTCAATGTCTTATGAAAAGAAATACTTAGGTTCAAAGGCAGTTTTGAAATTGCAGAATTAGTGTATTTAACCTCCAATTAGCAGCATAACGATTTATAGATGAGTTAATTAAGTATTTTATGTTTGTCGTACGGTGCAATATATCTTTGTTTTATATAGAGACAAGTATTAAATTTTTTATATCCTAAATTAATAAAGTTAGAAGGACGAAATTCAAGGATGTGGTAGTGTACATCAGGGGCGTAGCCAGAACTTGGTCATGGGAGGGTTTAAAAAAAAAATTTTTGCCAGTTTTACATGTTTTTTAAAGTAAAGTGCACTTTCCAAATAGGACATTTTGTTGTGGCTTATGTGACTTAATGCATTAAAAACTAAAGTTTTTCCCTGATTTTTAGTAAAAATTTCATGAAATTTTGTGGACTGAAAGCGAAGTTATTGCATCTGAAGTGGAAGTATGTTTGTGTCATCGTACAAAAATGTGCATCGAACAAGGATCCAATATTAACTATTGTTTTAAAAATGTTTAAACTTTAACCGAAACATTTAAATTGATGGACAAGTTTATGGTGATTTTTGTTTATACCGTGGTGGAGTTCATAAGTGGTAAAAGCGATTTAAAAACGATTGTGAGAACATAAATGATGACCAAAGTGTCAGCCAACTGAATCCGCGATCACCGTAGATCAAAACTGGGCGGTAATTCATAAAAGATAAGCCAAAATCTTCATTGAAATTCTTGAAATTGGATTTAACCTTCGCTTTACTTATACCCACCCGGGTGATCTTTTTAATATTCATGTTTAATATCTGCACAAATTTGAAGTTCATTTTCAATAACATGAAAAAATCTTTTTTTTTTTGAAATTTTGTTCATGTTTAAACTTGACTTTTGTCATTTTTTATACAAATGTACCTGGGTGATCCCAGGCGCTTTCGCTACCATTTTGATTAAAACTCACGATACATTTTTTTTGCGTACCTCATTATGTGTTCAATAAACCCTCGGGATAGAAATCTTCTAATATTTTCCATAGTCTCAAAAGGTTAAGCATCTCAATAGCATAAATTTATTGCATTTTAACTGAACATTTGGCTATCGAAGGATGCCATCCCATCTATTGATACTTGTTTTGACTGTTTTTTTGTTTTCACATGATGTGGCATCGTGCGAATTTCACCTTTTGAAAGAATGAATTGCCGATGAAAAAAACCGTTTTGAGACCATCCAAAAGGCTTGTACCGACATCCTGAAGGACATTCCGGTCGACGAACTAAACTACTCTTTAGACATGTTTTTAGAACATGCAAATCGCTGCATTAAGCCTAAACGTGACTATTAAAAAAACAAATTAGTTTCGGTAAAAAAAAGGTTTTGTTAATATTCTTTTAAATATTTAAAGATGAAAAGACCTTTTTGCTAATGTGGGAACGTACATACGATGCATAGTGATTGAAAATGTTGACAAATTATAGGCTATGGGGGGGGTTCTGACACCCTAAACCCCCCTTGGCTACGCCCCTGGTGTACATATTAGTCCTTAAGATATATTTAAAACAAAAAAACTAGTGGAAATTTGCGAGGATATTCAAGGATAAAGTTTTAAAAGGACATTTTCAATACCTCTTCGTCCTTTTGCACCAAAACATTAAATTTTCTAAGATTCTAAGGATGGTTTTCTTTCATTTGATACCCATATTGTTATTCTACAATACGCCCAATTTTTAAAATAATTTTTTTAAATAAACATGTCCTTCAAATTTCAAAGTCCTTAAAAAAAAATCCTGACGTCAGAGAGAAAAACTAAAAACGCAGTTTTACTACATTTGGCCCCTAGTTTCGCAAGTATATCGATTTTTCGTGTGTAAAATTTGTTGTCGCACGGTGTTATATGTGTTTTGTAGGACTGATGTACTCTTGGAAAAAGTGACATGGAAACATTTATTAATATTTAAGGATAGACAATTACGACGACACCAAGAGTGTACATTATCAAGATCGGCTTGGAGAGTAAATTTTTAGATCATCTGCGTAAAGCAGAAAATTTGCAGACGAGAAACAGTGACTTATGTCATTGATGAACAAGACAAAAAGCAGAGGTCCAAGAATGCTACCTTGCGGAACACCTGATGAAGCAACAAATGGTGCCGAAGGTGCATTATCTACCATAACCACACACTGGCGATTATTTAAGTAAGATTTGAGCCATTCCAGAAAAACGGAGTGAGAGCCAAACGACGCTAACTCATGAATTAGGATTGGGTGAGAAACCCTATCAAAGGCTTTGGAAGTCAGTGTAGACTGTGTCTACCTGAAGTCCGTTATGAAACGCGGAAATGCAATGCTCACTGAAAACAGCAAGATTTGAAACAGTGGACCAACCAGGCATGAAGCCATGTTGGCTTGGGCAAATTAAACTTTTCACTGCGAAGAACTCCTTGTCTTTGATTATACACTCGAAAAGCTTAGAAACTGTGGAGAGTTTGGAGATTGGCCTATAATTACCTACATCATTTTTGTTTCCACTCTTAAAGATGGGGGTAATAAAGGCAAGTTTTCAGGCGTCAATGAAGATACCAGATTCTAGAGATTTATTAAAAATCACAGTTAGTGAATAAACAAGAGAGGCACATTTTTTAAGCAGGATTGCGGACAATCCATCGACATCAGTCTGGGTTGAAAGACTAATAGTATAAACAGAATCAAATCGTCGGCCGATTTTTACGCACCGAACGTACGCTGTCAAAATTAAAACACACAGCAGTGCATGTGATTGCCCACAACGACGACTGCGATATTCGGCCGACGACCGGTCGTCCGACGATAGAAAAAATTCTAATTTTGTCGCAGTCGTCGTGCGAACCAATCAGCTGTGCAGCTGTCAGAGGTGAAAATCGAAAATATAAACAAACGAAAAATTCTGCAAAAATTTTGTGATTTGTGCTACTTTAAGGTTGCAAAGTTGTAAGTGCTTCAAATTTCAATAAAAAATTGTGCCAAATAATCAATTTTGTCTTTCCCTTTCGTATGTTCTAGAAAATGGACAAGACGGAGCTGCTAATTGAGGAAGTTAGGAAGAAGAAAGTGTGAAAGAAGAAGTGTGTTTGCCGTGTTTGCAGGAATAATTTTTGAACAGCTGATGCGAATGTCGCACCCATTCTGTTTCACTGTGCGTATTTTCACGACGACTGACGCGCTGCGTCATTTTTCGGTGCGTATAAATTCGGCCGACGATTTGGTTCTGTTTATACCTTAAGGCGCGAAATGCCTTTGGTTATATCTTCAACGAACAGTGTAAGAAAGCCAAAATTCAGCGACGATTCCGGACGGGGGAAACGGGTTTTATCAGCGGCAATGGACGGGATGAAGTTTGACTGGAAAAATTCTGCAAACAGGTTTGCGGCCTCGGAGGCTGAATTTGCGGATTTATTCTTGAAAATAAGGGAAGACGGTATGCCCGAGCAAAGTTTTTTTGACTTGATGAAGCGCCAAAAGGCCTTAAAATGTGATTGGAGTATAGAAACCTGTCTAGGCAGTTCATTCTTTAGAATATTTCTTATATTTATTAAAAATGGTCAAATCCCAGTTTTTTGGAATTTGCGATAGAATTCGTTCCTTAAATTCTTTTACTTTTTAAGTTTGTGAGTCTGCCAAGGCACTTTATACCTTCGCTTATGAGCGATTGGGATATAGCGTAAGCAAGCTTCAACAACTTTCGATTTGAAACTATCAAAGCATTGGGCAACATCAGTGCTATCAAGCAAAGAGTCCCAATTCAAAGTAGAGAAAAAAGTTGAAAAAGTTACATAAGTGGTAGTTAAAGGCTAAATTCTGATTTTCACTACTGACACGCCTGAATTCATAGAATTCGAGCTCAAGTACAAGAGGAACATGATGCAAAGTCGGCGAGGAGAGAGGAAAACGACATTCTGTTAAATTAAAGTTGACATCTTTACTAATGAAAATCAGGTCTAAAATCCTATGGAGTTGTTTGGATTTAGATGAAATAAGCACCAAACATATTTTGATCTGGGGGAATGGTACATAGGCTATATGAGAATAACCACGCCCCCTTCTTACGCTCACTATGGTAACAAAACACATCTATGATATGCTTTCGTAAGGCAATATGGGTATCAAACGGTTCAGCGTGTCATTGCGGGAAACATAGGCTATAATATAATCGGCCACGCCCACTTTCCGTACCCACTAAACTAACAAAACGAAGCTACGGTACATGTCTGTAAATCAGTATTTATACCAAATGATTCCGTGTTTCATTGATGTTAACATAGGATATATAAGATTGACCACGCCCACCTGATATGCCTTTTCACCACACCCACTATAATAACAAATTAGCCATGGTATATTTGTCATAGAAATATGGGTATCAAACGGTTCTGTGTGTCATTGCGGTAAACAAAGGCTATAATATAATCGGCCACGCCCACTTTCCGCGCCCACTAAACTAACAAAAAAAAGCTACGGTACATGTCTGAAAATTAATGTTGATGTAAAATGATTCTGTGTTTCATAGCGGTAAACATAGGCTATATAAGGTTGACCATGCCCACCTTTTACGCCTTTCTGCAATGCCCATTATGATGACAGAAATTTACGGTGGGATATTTGTGCAAAACAATATGGATATAAAAAAATTTTGTGAGTCATTAAAAATTAATGTATGTTTGTTTGTTGGTCCCACGACACTAAAACTCAAAAACTAGACAGCCGATTTTCTGACTGAAATTTTGCGCGTACTTTGGAACTGAAAGTCGCATATCAATGAAACCGGGTCACACCCTTCGACTGGAGGAATGGATTGGGCATTACATAAAAGAGGCGTGGCATCGCCCATAGAGTGTAGTATGAAGAAACTTGATTTATTGGGCCCATTGACTTCAAGCTTGCGTGCAAAGCCGCAGGGCCCTACTAGTTATTATATATAACTATTATAACTATAACTATTATATAAAAACAAGTGTGACGTTTGTTGAGCCACAATCAGGCAAAAACCACTGAACCGATTTTGATGAAATAAGCACCAAACATTTTTTGATCTGGGTGAATGGTACAGAGGCTATATGAGAATGACCACGCCCCCTTCTTACGCCCACTATGGTAACAAAACTCATCTATTGTATGCTTTTGTAAGGCAATATGGGTATCAAACGATTCAGCGTGTCATTGCGGCAAACAGAGGCTATAATATAATCGGCCACGCCCACTTTCCGTGCCCACTAAACTAACAAAACAAAGCTACGGTACATACCTTGCTACAAACAAGGTACGGTACGGCTGAAAATTAATGTTGATGTAAAATGATTCTTTGTTTCATAGCGGTAAACATAAGCTATATAAGGTTGACCACGTCCACCTTTTACGCCTTCCTGCAATGCCCATTATGATGACAGAAATTAACTGTGGTATATTTGTGCAACACAATATGGGTATAAACAAATTTTGCGAGTCATTTCAGGCATATATAAATATCTATATCTTGTATGTATATAAAAATTAATGTATGTTTGTTTGTTGGTCCCACGACACTAAAACGCAAAAACTAGACAGCCGATTAGCTGAATTTTTCACGGAATGTTCGTCTTCACTAAGTCTCGGTAAACCACATAGTGCGAATATGACCGATAGGTAGGCGTGGCACCTCTCATACAACTTAAATTTTCAATATGGAATATCTTCGTAATGAGAAGTCGGACAGCATTAAAATTTGGTGCGGGGCCACCGTTTAGATGTGCTGTTTCACTGGTAAAATTTAATGGGCGTTGGACAAGGGGCATGGCACTTTTTAAATGCCGGTGTAACTTTGGAACTATAGCGTTCACATCAATGACACTCGGTACAAACGTACGATTTAGTTGTGTTTTTCGATAGGGGGAATGGGGTGGGTTTTTGATAAGGGGGCGTGGCACCGCCCATACAACTTAAATTTTCAATATGGAATATCTTCGGAATGAGAAATCGGGCAGCATTAAAATTTGGTGCAGAGCCACCGTTTAGATGTGCCGATTCACTGGTAAAACTTTGTGAGCGTTGGATAAGGAGCGTGGAACTTTTTTAAAAACTCAAATGTTTTGAATAACTTTGGAACTACAAATCACACATCAAAGAAATTTGACACAAACTTACGATTTAGATGTGCCTTTCGAGAGGGGGCCATTCGGACGACGGGGGCCTGGCACTGCCCATACTACCCAAGTTTTTAATGTGAAATATCTTCGGAATTATAAGTCAGCAGCATTGAAATTTGATACAACATCATGGCTTAGACGTGTCGTTCAAGTGGTTAAATTGTATGGGTGTTGGACAAGAGGGCGTGGCACTTTTAAAGCGACCCTATTGTTTTGAATAACTTTGGAACTTCAAATCACTCATAAAAGATATTTGGCACAGACTTACGATTTAGACGTGCCCTTCGACAGGGAGAGTGAGGTGGGTATTGGACGAGGGGCATGGCACCGCCCATAGAACCCAAATTTTTAATGTGGAATAGCTTCGGAACAATAAGTTGGAAAGCTTTGAAGTTTTGTATACCATCGTCCCATAGATTCTACTGGCAAAATTTTATGGACGTTGAACAAGGGGCGCGGCATATTTTTTGTGACTGAAATTTTCCGCGTAACTTTGGAACTGAAAGTCGCATTGCAATGAAACCGGGTCACACCCTTCGACTGGAGGAATGGATTGGGCATTACATAAAAGAGGCGTGGCATCGCCAATAGAGTGTAGTATGAAGAAACTTGATTTATTGAGCCCATTGACTTTAAGCTTGCGTGCAAAGCCGCAGGGCCCTGCTAGTAAAGTTAGAAGGTCGAAATTCAAGGATGTAGTGGCGTACATATTAGTCCTTAAGATATATTTTTTTCCAAACAAATTATTGGAAATTTGCGAGGATATTCAAGGATAAAGTTTTAAAAGGACATTTTCAATACCTCTTCGTCCTTTTGCACCAAAACATTAAATTTTCTAAGATTCTAAAGATTTTTCTCTTTCATTTGATACCCATATTGTTATTCTACAATGCGCTCAATTTTTAAAATATTTAAATAATTTTTTAAAATTTTTTTGAAGTAAACATGTCCTTGAAATTTCAAAGTCCTTTAAAAAACAAACCTGACGTCAGAGAGAAAAACACAATTTTACTACATTTGGCCCCTAGTTTCGCGAGAATATCGATTTTTCGTGTGTAAAATTTGTTGTCGCACGGTGTTATCATGGAATAAATATTTTAGAGTTGCATAATAACTATTATAAGAAAGAATTTATTTTTCGTTGTCGATAATTATTATTTTGGGATTTTTTTTACGTTGCTTCAGAACTTTTATTTATGATTTTTATAATTTACGTTGCCGTTAATTATTATTTTGAAAAATCATTTTTTTACGTTGAATTACCACATTTTGGGTATGAATTGATTTTTAACTGTTTCAAATTGACAAACGCAAATTAACTGCAGAAAACCAATTTCCACCAACAACTAAACAATTAAAAATCCATTCATACTCCAAATGTGATAAGGCAACGTAAAAAAAAAATCGTTCATAAAAGTTATGAAGCAACGTGAAAAAAAGTTTCTTTCAAATAATAGTTATCGGCAACGTTAAATAAAACATAACGTAAAAAAAAATCCCAAAATAATAATTATCGAGAAAGTGTAAAAACTTGAAGAGCTAGAGCTTTGATGTCTAAGACAATGTTGTTTGCATTAAAAGTGTGAATATTTTTTGTGTATACATGAACCCCTTCCCCATTTCCTTACCCCCCTTTTTCATGTTTTTCGGAAAAATTTTTCATAAAAAGCTTGTATTGAGTAAAATATTGAAATAAAAACCATATTGTCTTTTAGAAAAATATTCTTCATTAAAAAATAGAGGGGGTCTTCAAACACCAAAACTTTCTCAAAACTGTCCCCAAAAAAATAAAAAGCCTTAAGCACGAAACCTTAATTTAAGACTTTTTTCATAAATTGCAAGCTCTGCTTCAGATGTTGAGAAAAATGTTGAATATTAAAAAAATAAATATTTTCCATTGAAAAATAGTTCAGGTGGTATCCAAACAAGAAGTCCCCTCTTAATAAAATAAACAATTTTTATGATTAAAGTATAAAAGTCTATGGACCCCTTAACTTTTATGTGCAAATTACAAAAAACTCAGACGTGCTGGACTATTACTTTGTTCGGCAAAAATGATCAGCATGACGTTCTCTTTCAGAAATATTATATATAGTCGTTACTCTGTTGCACACAAAAAGTTTAAAATTGTTGTACTGTGTAATTATAATCAACAAAAAAAATTTATGTTGTATTGTAATTGTTACATTGCAATTATTTTTTTTAAAAAACTTTTAATAGTTAAATCCCTGTTTTCCTTGTCCTTTAACCCACCTAGGTCATGGTGCTGGACAAATTTCACATAGCCTTCCGTAACGTACGCGGGCTCAGGGCGAACTTTTTCGCAGTATGTGTATGTTAATCTCCATAAACCCCATGTAATGGCACTGAGTGAGACCCAGGTGTGTGAGGATGCAGATCCACTGGATTTTCACATTTCCGAGTACCACTTACTGCCATTATTCTCTCCCCACAGGGGTCTTGCCATTTATGTGTGCAGTAATGTTGCGTACCAGTGCCAGCAACAACTATACGCGACGGATGCCGAATTTAGCTCCATGTGGGTTAAATTTAATATCCAGTCGCACATTTTGCACTTCTGATTTCTGTATAGAAGCCCGAATTCAGGAAGAGATTTTACTTACAAGTTTGATCTTATCTCTCATTCTATTTCTCGTATTTTGAAATCGTATCAGAATAGTGAAATTGTAGTTGCTGGCGATTTCAATATTCATAATTCCAATTGGCTGCGCCATTCCAGCCATTGCCGAGTCTAATAATTTGACTCAAATAGTGCATGAACCAACGCATATCCCCTGCGCTGAAAGGCAAGCTCTCGATACTCTAGCTACCTTTTTTCACTTCACATCATGAAAATTATGATGTTGACATGCACGCACCTCTCGGAAACTCGGACCATTGTACCATTTGGCGTCTATTTCATACTCTTCTATCCACAATGCTTCGTCCTTAGCACCGAAGCGCCTAATGAGGAGTGGACTTAACGAAATTTTTAGCCCACTTCAATTGGAAATTGTGTTTTCTAGATGGAAACATAAATGCCGCATCCAAAATGGTTGAAGAAATAATATTATTAGGAATGAGGTCCTTCATCCCTAATAAGAAAATTTGCATTAAACCTAAGGACAATCTCTGGTTTAATGAGACATGCAGAATTGCTGTCAAGTCCAAAGAGGAAGCTTTCAGAGCATGGTAGGCAAATAAAAATGCCGCCACTGAACAGTTGCGTAAAAGGCTAGAAATCGATGCAATACCATTGTAAGGCGCCAAAAGTTTCTGCACGAACAGCGCCGAAGGAAGAAAGTTTTTCAATGCCAACGTGGTAGTAAGAACTTTTGGGCATTCGTCAAGAGGGAGAAGAATCAAACAACATCTTCGATTCCAACTCTTCTTAACAATGATCAAATCATCACTCACTCCGTTGATAAAGCTAATTTGTGAGGAAAAATTTTCGCAGAGCATTCTTTCTTACCCCCTAGCGATCAACCATTACCCGTAGTCGATAACGTTTCTTGCACTATGCCAGAAATTCATTTTCGCACACGGGTAGTTAAAAGACATCTTGCAAATCTCCATGTAGTTATATAAGGCTTCAGGGCCGGACGGCATTCCAGCCCTTGTTTTGAGAAGGTGCGCTACCTCACTGGCTTGTCCATTACGCAAACTTTTAAACATGTCATACACTACAGGTGTATTTCCGACATGTTCGAAAGTAGCAAATGTTCAACCAGTTCCTAAAAAAGGCAAGACTACGGACCCTGCGAACTACCGATCCATAGCAATTTGTTCGGTGCTTTCCAAAGCAATGGAAAGCATTGTAAATTTCAACCTTGTGAACTATCTGGAGCACAATAGACTGCTAAGTGACCGCCAGTACGGCTTTCGAAGACAGCGATCGACGAGAGACCTAATGGCGGTCCTCACCGAGAAATGGAACTAGTGAAAGCAGAGTTGTTGCATTAGATATTTCCAAGGCTTTTGACCGAATGTGGCATAAAGCGTTCGTGTCAAAACTTATTGCATATGGCGTTGGTAGTATCTTCTCTCGTGGGATTACGAGCTTCCTTTATGATTGCTCTATTCGTGTTGCTATAGACGGCATAGCCTCGGAAAAGCATTCCCTTAGCGTGGGAGTGCCGCTGGGTTCGGTCCTTTCTCCAACCCTTTTCCTTATCTTTATCAACGACCTGTTGTCGTCGACGAAGAATACTATCTACTCGTTTGCGGATGACAGCACTATATGTCATTCATACTCCTTCACAGCTCTGTGGAGATTGAGAGAGAACGGCGCCGCATGAATGACACACTTAACAGCGACCTACACACAGTCTCCAAGTGGGGTCAAGCGAACAGGATCGATTTTAATCCTCGCTAGACCCGATGTTGCCTGTTATCCCACAACCGAGTCTCCCCACATCCCAACACATCCCTGGTTATGGGTGGTGTAGAGTAAGTTCGGGTAATGTGATAAAGTGGCTTATTTCACAAGTGCGTTGACCTTTTTAAAAATTAACCTTTTTAAAACATCATAGCAACTAAAAAACTCTTGCTGCATGATTTTGGATGTTTTTGCTTAAATAGTTTACAGTCAGTGTGATGAAATGCTTTGAGTAGTGCTTGCACAAGTTTTTGGTTATAAAGTTTGAAAGCCCAAAAGGTACAAAAAGAATATTATTAGAAAGTTCGAGGCCAATCACAAGTAAATCAGTGATATCACCGTGAAAAAATCCATATGGGCGTGAAACTAGAGACCAAACATAGTAATACTGCGTAATTAGTTTTTCATTTCTACATCCTTTGTCCTTTTAAAAGGACTTCAAAATTTTGAAGGGGATATAAAATAAGAAAAATAAAAAAATACTTAACCTCGTTAGAATATGGCGATATGTATATAAAATGAGAGAGAGGAAAGGGTCACGAATTTAAATATAATTGATTTTTATCTATTGGTAAAAAAAGGATAGGAGAAAGGTCCTTTGAAAATTGTAATCCTTTATATCCTTAAAAATTTATATAGAATTTTCTTGAAACTATGTTAAAACCCGAAATCCCCTTGATCACGTGTCAAAATTTCATTATTCTCACTTTATTTTTTCGAAAGTTATTAAAAAAAAGGCGGAAGCTGCAATTCTATTAAGGTACAAAAATTTTAATTTATTTGAGTATCCTTATATAAAGGATTAAAATTTTCAAAGGACCTTTCTTTACAAATAGATAAAAAATCAATTTTATTTAAATTCTTGAGCCTTTCCTCTTTCATTTGATATACATATCGCCATATTCTAACGAGGATAAGTATTTTTAACATTTTTTTTATTTTTTATTCCCTTCAAAATTTTGAAGTCCTTTTAAAAGGACAAAGGATGTAGAAATGAAGAACTGAGTACGCAGTATTACTATATTTGGTCTCTAGTTTCACGCACATATGGATTTTTTCCGGTGTGAAAAATGCTGTCGCACGGTGTATCGATTATGAGTTGGCTCTTCTTAACAAAAGTATTATTTTTTTATTAGGTCTTTTTCGCAAAAACTCAATTTCGGGTAATGTGATATAGTACATCACAGCACCCAAACTTATGAAAGCAGTACTATTTGTATACAGAAATGTATATACACTTCTATATCTATATATATAAAAGAAAGTGGATGTATGTGTGTAAGCGCATCACGCTTAAACAGACCGGCCGATTTCCATGGAGTTTTTTTGTTGGATTCGTATTAAGTCAGTTCAGGTTCTTGCGAAAAGAAAATTCCGGAAAATCTATTGGAAATGTCGGAAAATCCCTGCCATATTTGACTGCGATTCACTTGACAACGGCTGGACCGATTTGGATGGTTTTGTTTTTTGTTGTATTCGTAGTTGTCAGAACAAGGTTTGTATGAAAGAACATTTTAGGTGAACGGAGCGTGGCACTTTTTCACCACCCCAAATTTTCCGACGAGAACTTTGGAACCATAAGTCACACATCAATTTAATTCCCTACGAACCTACCATTTATTCATATCTTTCAACAGAGGGAATGGTGCGGGTATTGAACATGGGGCGTGGCACTGCCCATACAAGCTAAATCTTTAATATAGAATATCTTCAAAATTGTAAGTCGTACAACACTGAAATTTAGTACCCCGTCGTCCCATAGATGAATCGTTCAACTGGTAAGATTTGATGGGCATTGGACAAGGGGCGTGGCACATTTTTGGTGACCCAAATATTCTGCTGAATTATAAGTCGCACAGCAATGAAACTTAGTACGAACCTACCATTTATTCATATCTTTCGACAGAGGGAATGGTGCGGGTATTGAACAAGGAGGCGTGGCACCGCCCATACAAGCCAAATTTTTATAATGGAATATCTTCGAACAGCATTGAAATTTAGTAGAGCGTCGTCCCATAGATGTGTCATTCTACTGGTAAGATTTGATGGGCGTTGAAAAAGGGGCGTTGCACATTTTTGGTGACCCAAATATTCCACTGAATTATAATTCGCACAACAATGAAACTTAGTAAGATCCTACCATTTTCCTTTTCGACAGAGAGAGAAATGATAAAAATTGGTTTTTGAAATTGGCATGGTTCAAGCGCAGTCCATTTCTTTACTGAAACTTAGCAGCAACATTGCTGATTTGTGGGCCTCAATTGTGTTAATTAGTAGCTCTTCCTCATCCTTTGGTTGGTTTTCTTCGTCACTGTGCTTCGCCATAGATTCGCCACCTCGCGCATTTCATTATAAAAAAAACAAATATGCCAGACGAAGTTCGCCGGTTCAGCTAGTTTTTTGTAATATTTGAAGTGGAATAATCTCGAAAATCTGTTATGGTTACGTTTCAGATAAAAAAATCCATGAAATCATGTTTTTCGATACAAAATTTTTAACCCTTGGTTTACCCCTTCAGATTGTTATTTTCCAAACAAATTAGAAGCACGTCTCTAATTATTTTTGATTTGGAGTATTTTCACCATGCTCGAAACTAATAGGACTGTTAAATAACGTTTTTTCGGGTATATCACATTACCCGCCGATGGTATATCACATTACCCGCCACTTTTACCAGAAGCCAATATTTGGATATTTTGATTTGCAATTAAAAAACTCGTCAAGAGTTTATCTTAAAGAGTTAATAATTTCAGATATACTAAATAATGTGTCAGTGAGCAGTTTGAGACCAAAAAAAGTGTCTTTTAAGGCAAAGTGTGTCGGGAATCGCCATAAAACAAACAGGTATATCACATTACCCGAACTTACTTTAAGCATTGCGGAATCGGCAGCTCTTGATGTTCTGGACATGTCCATTAAGAACGATCTTTGTTGGAACGATCATATTTTTGGCGTGTCGAAAGAAGCAGCTGTCCGATCCCCGCATTATATACACGATCATATTTTTGGCGTGTCGAAAGAAGCAGCTGTCCGATTCCCGCATTATTTACACTACCTATATCTGACCTAAAATGGTGTTTAACTCGCACCTATGGGCGGGGGCTTCAAAAACCCTTTTGGAGCTCCTGGACCGGGTGCAAAACCGTGCGATTGAGCCTTTAGGGGACAGTAGAGCATCCAGCTCTATTGACTCCTTGGAACATCGTCTAATAGCCTATTTCCACCGGGCCTTAAATGCATTTAACGCTCAAATGCATTTAACATCGCATTTAAATGCTCAAAATCCCATACAATTGTTTTTGTATCAAAGTGCGTTAACTTACTTTCAAAACTGAGTTAACTCAGTTTTGTCGTTTACAGACGTCTAACAGAAAATGTTATGTTAAAAGCGGGAGCAATACTCACAAATGTACAAATTTTGATAACATGCTTTAAGGCGCTGCAATAGCCGTACGAACACAAACGAAAGAGGGGATTTGAATTGCGTTCGGTGTGGTAGATTTTTTGCTAAGACAATTACTTTTTACTGCATTTTTCGCAAAAATACATATCGTCTGTCATAATCAAAGTCAAAACTTCTATTATTTGCCAATAATAAATGCTGGAAAAGAAAATAAAAAAGTGGAACTTCTCATGAACCCTCTTGACATTAAAAATTCAGACAGCTCTGGTATAAATCAGCTGACAACGTTCAGAAATGAAATAAACATTGCAAAATGAAATAAATTTTCACAAATATGAAAACGCAGACATTCCTTGACTGTTGAGAGGAAAGCGGAGTGGTTTTCATACAGCAGAGGGGCTACAAGAAACCATACATACGTATACAAGGAGATGGCGGCGATGGGTAAGCTGTGACTGCCCAGAAATAAATGCAGAATTTGGCTTGACCAAATAAAAATGTAAACAAAAACCAGCTGTTGGAGTTAACTCAGTTTCGGTGGAAACGCTTGACAGATCTCAAGCTTAACAGAGCCCTTAAATGCATTTAAGCGCTCGTTGGAAATACAGTATAAACGTGGCATGTGTGGTGTTATTTTACCGATACTTTTTCGGTATTTGCTTTGTGGAGATTAGCAGCTTACTGCTATCACTCTGGGTATTTCCCCGGACAACCCGTTTGAACACTGGTGACCATGCATTTCACGTTGAAACGATGTTCCAGCGCACTACGCACTACAGAGAAAGTTCGTTTCTGGCCCGTACACCGCGATTGTGGAACGGTCTGCCTGCAGATATTTTCCCCAGCACTTATGATATTGATGGGTTCAAGGCAAGATACCATAAATTCTTCACCCAACATCCTTTTTCCTAACCTATATACTTTATAGAGCTTATTTTCGTAAATCTAACAAACTCAAAATTGTGCCTGGGAAACGCCTACAAAAGGCGTGGCTCGGGGTCAGATTTCAAAGTTTTTATCAAAAAACCCAGTTAATTTCCAACTGATTTACACGATATGGGTATCAAACGAAAGGTATTTTTCATACCTTTCTATTGATGTGCAACATTAGATATGTAATTTGTAAGGGAGAGGGCTGGGTTGTGAAGCGGGTTTGGTTTTTTGGCTCTAACTTTTCACAGAATAAAGATATTGAAAAATCGAAGATACCGTTGGAAAGGTGAACATAAAACGCAACTTTGTTATGAAGACAGATAACCGTTTTTATTAAAATTTAAATCTCTACGTCCAATTTTCCAAAATTTCCAAAAAAGTGGCTAGGTTGTGAACCATCTGGCAAATCCCACTTAAAGTCGGAAAATACGAAGAAATCACCCATAATTTTTAAATAAGTTGAGAATTTCTTTAATCAGGGGGCCTCAAGAGGTGAAAAAAGTTATAATGACGCCACTTAGGCGTCATACAGCACAGCACATACAGTACATACACATAGCTAAAAATAATGGATTTTTACACAAAATTACATAAAATGGATTTTTACACAAAATTACATAAAATCCATTATTTTCAGCTATGTGCATGTACTGTATGTGCTCTAAGTCTTAAACGATTGGAGATCACGTTTTAATTTTTTTGTGGAGAATGAGTACATTTAAAGCTTTAATTTACGTTAAAATAATTTAAAAAAAAAGTGTCGAAGTTACTCAAATATCGATTTCAAATTTTCACTTCCGGTTTACTATACGTAAAAAAATGAAAATTTAGAATTCGACAAAAACAACAACTTTTTTATTATAAGAAACAATACTTTTTAGTTTTTTTACAAATTAATTGATACAGATAATAAGCATCCAAAAATTCATGACTTTATGTTTAGTCAATTTTTAGAAGCTCATAACTCAGCAAAAAAACATCATACGAAAAAAAATTGGGTGTACACATCCACGTCTACTAGAAGTATAACTGACCAGAATATAAACAAAATTCATTTTTTGGGTTGTCCGCTTGACGTGAAATGCCCCATGTACTAGTTGTAACTCCCGAAATTCGGGTGTAAACAAAAAAACTACCATTTCGTTTATGTAACTAAAATGTAATGTATATTTTTTGCATTATAGTACTTCGTGAAATACTACATTCGCCGTTGTGTTTAATTTATTTGCCAATAATTGCACTCTTATGTCTAATGATGATCGCACCCGACTTAACGCTACATACAATTGCCCATGAGTGAAGTAATCCTCTTTTAAAAAGACCGATGTGGTTAATTTTTAATTATAGCAACAAACTTCCTCCCTTCGTCAAAATTTTGTTTCTTCTTTTTGTAGTCGATGTTGCCATTTTTCAAAAAGAACTCTAACTACTTGTTTGTAAGATTTGAGTTGGACTCTTAAGAATAACGTGATCAAAACAAAACATAAAAATGCAAAATTTGGGACATAGCAACCAGAGAACTGCAATTATTCTCTTTTTTAAGTCATTGGTTGAATAACACAAGAAAGAGTATTTGTGGATATGAGTGAATGAAAAACATCCAACTCATATCCACGCATACTCGTTTACGCATGCACACATATTTTGTGTGCGAACAATGAATAAGTTCTTTGCTGATATGAACCGGTGCGTGCTCAGATCTGTCATTGAGTGAATAGGTTTATTGTGTTATACCGTAATTACTCACAACACCAAGAAACACCAATGGTTCAATGGAATGACTTAAGGGGTTAGGTCCACTCATGATTTTAAAAAAATCGATTTTTTTTATTACATTTTCTAAAAGTATAACATTTCAAAAGTATTCCCTGAAATTTTTAGATCAATCGGACTATTATTCGCCGAGATGTACTACATTGAAATACATCTCTATTGTATAATTTTGACTATACTAAAACTATACTCAAAACTTTAAACGCGTTTTTCTCGAGACCACGTTTTCGAAGTCGGTGATCACTGTAACTCGAAAACGGCTGTATTGATCCTCTTGAAATTTTAACGACTTATTTTACATATAATTGTCCTCAGGATGGACGAAGGATTTTTTTGTACGATGAAATTTTTTTTTTTATAGCCGAAAAAGTGACGAAAATGTGGGTAAAAAAAAAATGTTGACTTTGAACGTCCGCCATGTTGCGACAAATCAAAATATGAACAAACCCTTCGTCCATCCTGAGCATTAACTGAGTTACTAAAGATCCCCGTTCGTTTTTTTGGTTTCAAATGATCCAGACTGCTGCAATCGTGATCACCGCAAAACGTCTTTTTTTTTGTGTCTCAGCAAATTGACTATATCTCTTAATATTATGGACATTTTGACATGAAAATTTTTTTGTAACTTCTTGAAATGTGTATCTTTAATGTACAAAAAGATTTATTCATAAATAATAAAACCCGTCTTCAGAAAAAATTTGCAAAAAAGCGTTATTTTTTTGCCTTACAAGTGGACCTAACCCCTTAAGTCATTGGAGTAATTTTCAGTTTCGCTTTCTCCTTAGTTGAAATTGAGTATATTGCAACAAAAAGCGGAAAACCAAAATGCAGGTCAATAAATGGAAAACTATTAAATGAACTTTTTGTTACTTTTTAGTTGTAAATAACAAAATCGGATCAAATCCATGCTTTTTAAATATAATTAAATTAAAAGAATTCATAAATAATAAAATTATACTTAAGAAAAAATATACACGTACAAATAATACTCATTCTAAGTTAAATAACTAAAAAACTATAAAGATGAACAAAAATTATTTTATATTTTTTTGTTGAAAATTGAATTTAAGAAAAGAATATTGTCAGCATCAGCGTTGCCGTTTTGGTTATTTTTAACCAAACTTGGTAAATTTTTTTGCTGTTTTGAGTTTTTGGTAATTTGGTAGCACACTCTGCGATATGGTAGTTTTTTTTGCTTGGTTTACCTTGTGTGTTACATGCATATTTTGCTCTCTCTTTCGCATAAAAAATCATATTTGTTTTCGCAATGACAATAACAGTGATGCCAATACTTATTAGATTGTAAATTTGGTTACTATTACATATGACGTAAACTGTAATAATCGAAAGTGGCATCTTCAAAAAAGTAACGCTTTTACATTTCACAAATAAAGAAAAGCGCGGGCGAAGCGGTTGATTTGCCGGTATTTCAATTGCTCGCCAAAGAGCTTTTGCCAAGAAACATTGAATTAAATATGTATGGACTCCAAAAGGCGAACTGCAGTTGGAACTCTGCTTTTTTGATTTATTGCAATCAGTTTTACTATAAGTCCACCAATTTCCTGGTTTTTAAAGTTTTCAAAAGAATTTACAAATGTACTAATGGAGAAATGCTTTAAGCGACAAGATGTCATTGTTTTTTGTTTTATAAATAAATAATTAAACGCATATTTATAAAAAAAAATTTGGTAGTTTTGGTAATTTTTTTTTAGAAATTTGGTAATTTTTTTCCGTTTGGTTGTGGCAACGCTGGTCAGCATCAATGTACAGCAGCAACCAGATACGCGTCCAAAAGCAAAATATTACTGTTTAGCAAAAAGCGCAAAGCACAAAACGAATTATTACTCAACTCATCCATACCAATTTTCCTCTCACACGAACAAGTGAGTCAAATCAGATTATGAGCCAGTTACCAATAGATACACAAAATACCGGTACACATTCGTGTAAGAAGATTTTAAGTATTTTGATGTTTTGGTGCGAATGAGTAATAGTATTTTGTTGAATTGGTTTGAGTATTCACTTGCACCAATTGTTATGGCTCATGACTTAAGTATACTAATTTTATTAGTACTTATTGCCAGTCTCTGTTCGAAACAAGCAGTAAGCATTTTTTTGGGAAAATAAATATCTTTAGATAGATGCGTATTTGTAATTGTAATTCAATAGGTGTCTAATTAACTGAAACAGAAAAGATTTGAATAAAAATTTTGAAATTGCTTTTTGTGCAGGCAATTTGATTATGTAAACATTGAACATTCGGAATCAATGTCAACGTAGTTTTGCTCCAGTGCAAGGAAAAATGCTAGCGAAAAAGTTATTTCTTATAAATTATGTCAAGAATTTTATTTAAATATAATTTTGTGTATCTTCATAACTCTTAATAAGCACTAAAAATGTGTTTACCAACATATATTAATGTACAACATTTATATGCGCGATTTTTAAATCGGAATGTATTTGAGTTCGGAACGCATTTGAGTTCAATAGAACATTTCTGTATCTATGGCTGAATATTTAAATGTAGCTGAAGTGGTTAAAATATTTGAAATAAAATCAAAAGCTTTTGGAAAACTATCCATTTTGCAACATTTCTATACTCAACATGTGTAACAAAAATATCAACTCTACATCAACTTCAATTGCCACCTTCACCGCAGAATGTTTAAATATTCACCACGAAGACAAAAATCGAACTGTCATTGCTCGCAAAATTATTTTTACAAATGTGAGCCATTGAAAATTGTTTCGTCTAGAGCTGCGGTCTGTATCGCCCCTGGCCAAATCGCCGATGCACTCACTGCAGTTGGCCGGTAGACGTTTGCGGTGGAGCTGTTTGCAGCTCTGTGGACGGTGCTAAACTTCTACTGGCCGACGATTGTGTTGCAGTGTGGCGCCGACTCATTGGCCGGCGACCGCCCGGGCTGCTGCCTGAGTTGGCCATGCTGGAGGAGTTGTTCGTGGTAGAGCGCGGCCCGGTGATGTTGAGCACACACAGCCATATACTCTCGGCCGTGCAGCGTTACAACATATCGCATTTCATTGTTAACAACCCCCGATCAACACAAAATTTTCTTGTGTCCAGTCAACTTTTGTGTAAAAATATAAAAGTTAAATTTCAAATTCAAATTTTAAACAGTCAACTTTTGTGTAAAAATATAAAAGTTAAATTTCAAATTCAAATTTTAAACTGACAATAATTGTGGTGAATATTTATTGCCGGGCAGAGTTGCTTTTGCAAAACATTCGAAATTAATTGAAATTGTTTCATAATTCTATTTGGAAGGCAACAAATTTTTGAGATAAGTATTTCATTTTCTTTTCCCTGCTCATGCCAGCATAAAAAGTCAGTGTCCGAAACATAAAATCGTTTTAAACTACACTTAAGAAATTCATGAAAACTCCAGTTTTTCAGGGTTTCTCAAGAGCCCGTAAACCTAAAAGTTAATGTACTTATTCACCACAATGACAGTTTTACACGTGAACAACAACAATTTGACAGGAGCATTCAGAAAAAATCGACGTCCGGTTGTCAAAGAGTGTCGCTACTTAGGATTTACTTTGGCTGTGGTATGTAAAGTAACGCTCTCACCACATTCGTGTGTGGAACGTGTGGGTTCCATGTACGATTTTGTTTGTTTGGTTATTCCCATCTTCTCGCTCAAGCGCACAGCTTTCTGATTGGATTTGATAAACGTAAAGAGCAATGCTGTTTCCAATAGGGAAATTAATGCAAATTTCGATGCAAATATCTCCAGATAGGCTTTATCAATCTACATTTTGCAAATATGCTCATCAAGAGCTTTAAAATAATGTATCATATGATATTGTACGATGTGTGGATAGCGAGATCTCAGCGCCCTTATTCAAATAAATATATAGATAAGCGAATTATGTATTTAAATCAAAACTAAGCCAGAAATTGTTATTTTGACTGTAAATAAAGTTCAGTTTCTCACATTAACTCAGCAAGTCCGGTCGTTTTATTGGACCACGGACTCAACTATACGGTCTTTGTATTCGTGGTAGGGTGTGAGCTGTTATCGCTGTTAAATTCGAATACTATACTTACTGTGGCTGTGCGTTAAGTACTTACAAATTGAATGATTCGTTGTATTTGGGCGACCAGTTGTTCGATTTGGACTTTGTGGCGAATTTGCGCTTTTTGTCTTGCAGGTGCGGCCCAATTAAATTGATTTCCACAAACGGACGAAACATGCCCGACACAATTTGCCACTTAAGATCGTTGGCAGCTACAACTGCAAATACACAAATATATGTATTTATATATAATATATATATACATATATAAGGTGCGTATCATAATTATAAGACACTTAGAAAATTTCACTTTGCAGCCTCGCCAAATCTAGGTAGTAATTTTTTTTAGAAAAGCAAAAACGCAGAATTATATTGTAAAAGGTCAGTTTTAATTATAAGCGGAACTTAATATTCTTAAAAATTCCTGTCAAATATACCGTTAGCTTTTATGGGAATGAGTAATAATTTGGGTAGCTGCAATCGTAACAAAATTATGACACATTATGCTAAAAGTATTTATAGTGCGCAGATCGATTTTTTTACCTCGGCGTTGATTTCTTAGTTAAATTCAATTAATTTAAAATGAAACGCTGGTTGGTAAATTGTTATCCGAAAAGGAACAAAGCTTTTAATGTTGCCGGACTTAATATAAGAGAAATTTCGAAGGAAATCGGTCGTTCTCGTTGTGCTATAGCTGGATTTCTACGCGATTGACATACTTACGCCAAACGACGAAGTACTGATCGTAAACAAAAGCTGTCTGACCACCAAAAGAGTCTAATTTTGTTGAAAGCGAGCAATTCTTTCACCTCTTGTTCGCAGCCTTCAGCAGCCGGTCCGTGTCTAAAATGACGTTTGTGAAACAACTCGGAAAATATGGTCCGAGCTGTTATGAAGAAGGCCCCGACACTCTTACCGCGCCACAAAGCTGCACGACTCCAATTTGCGCGAAATAACCTGGATACTTGCTGGGACATGCTAAACATATTTTAATATGTTAACTGACATGACTACAAATGCATATTTTTTCCAAAAGGTTATCTTTTCTGATGAAAAGAAATTTAATTTGGATGGACCAGATGGTTGTCGATGCTACTGGAGGGTTTTCAGTAAGGAACCCCTTAAATTTTCTAAAAGAAATTTCGGCGGCGGCTCTGTGATGGTGTGGGACGTATTTCACAAACATGGAACGGTCGATTTCCGCTTCACGAGCTCAAGAATGGGCAGTACAGAATATACTGGAGTGTTGGATCGGAGCCTTCTTCTATTTTGATTAGAAAACAGATATAAACAATATATTTTTATGCAAGATAACGCGGCCATTCATAAAAGTCGGCAAACAACAGGGTTTTAGAATATTGCTCTGGCTAATCTATGGACCGACCAACTTGTTCGCACGACTTGATCCCGATTGAAAATATGTGCTGAGTACTTGCCAGGCGTGTCTATGCGGAAAATGAAACTACAACTCTGTTGGGGACTTAAAAATTGCTATTTTAAAGGAGTGGAGCCATCTGGAGCCCCAATTATTGGTTAAGCTTATAAATTCGATGAGAGAACAGTTGTTTGAAGTTGGAAAGAAAGGGGCTGGTACCAATTATTGATTCAACGTTTATTAAAAAAAATAATAAAATATTTGTTGACGTAAACCAAAAAACCTATGTGTCTTATAATTTTGTTACGATTGCAGCTACCCAAATTATTACTCATTCCCATAAAAGCTAACGGTATATTTGACAGGAATTTTTAAAAATATTAAGTTCCGCTTATAATTAAAACGGACCCTTTACAAAATTAATCTGCGTTTTTGCTTTTCTAATAAAAAATTACTACCTAGATTTGGCGAGGCTGCAAAGTGAACTTTTCTAAGTGCCTTATAATTATTATACGCACCTTATATATTATATATATATATATATTAGTGTCCCAAAAAAATAAAAGTATTTTTTCCAACGCATACCCTCTTATTTTGTTTCAATAATGTCAAAACTGTTATAAATAAAATTTCACGTATTTAGAACCGCGGCAACCCGTGCCGACTTGCATCGAAATATGACGGTACTTGTTTACTAAGGCGCGCGTTGGCCAACGAATTGATGTACTTGTTGTTTCTTGTTTGTTTGATTAGTAAACGCATTGTTTTCATTCAGTCAACATGTCAGTGGAATTACGCAGTTCTTAAAAGGAGATATTTTTAATAAAGAACGTAAAACATCAAATTACCGGTTCAAAACTTCCCTCTAATGGACAGGTTCTGGCAGTTCTGTTCTATAATATTCGTGAAGTTAATTTAAGTGTCAATGAAAGCGCCAATCTTACTATTCGTTAGTGCATTATTTACTGGGAAAAGGCACGTATACCAACTAAATCTTTACCGAACTGTGTTAAAAAATTAGTTAACTTGTACCAAGTTTGGAGAGCTTTGCAAAAAAAGTTAAAATAAAACTCAAGGCGTGTTTGAGCAGCGTTGGCAAGAGTTTATTTCAAACTTAAATGATTTGTTTGATCTCGCGCATACCGATGCGCTTAAATTGATGAAGATTAATGAAGATAAGATCTTCCTGCAGCGCCAGAGGAGCCAGGTCGGCCTGGTCACCTAGCTGGAGTGGATGAAAAACTGGCCGAAAAGGAGGAAAAGGGTTACGTTAGAAACATTGACGAGCAAAAGCGACGTGATATATCAGGTGTACAACTTTGCTTCCGCCGTTTTCCGATAGGTGGCTGTACCGGCTGAGGCTGGTTGAAATACATAGATGGTAATGCCTTTAAAGTGAGTGTGGACAGTGCCTAACGAATTGTCATCGCCGTTTCAGTGACAGTTGTTCTTGTTTTCGTATTATTCACGCTCGAAAATGTCCGTTTATGTGCCCAATTCTCGCCATTTGCGGGAAGTTTTACTTTTCTGTTACAATTCGCAAAAAAATGCAGCTGAAGCGCATCGAATGCTCTCAGAAACTTACGGTGATGCTGCTCTGAGTGAAAGAACGTGTCGGGAGTGGTTTCAACGTTTTAAAAATGGTGATTTCGATGTCGAAGACAAACATGGTGGTGGAAGAGAAAAAACCTTCAAAGATGAACAACTAGAAGCATTGCTTGATGAAGATTCGTGCCAAACCCAAGAAGAGCTTGCCGAATCGTTGGGAGTGAGTCAGCAAGCCATTTCAAAACGTCTCAAGGCCCTGGCTAAAAGAAAAGCGGCCACAATATCAAGAGCGACATGACAAAGTCATCCTCCAACACGACAATGCTTGGCCTCACGTCGCAAAAGTGGTCAAAAAGTACCTCGAAACGCTGAAATGGGAAGTCTTGCCCCACCCGCCGTATTCCCCAGATGTCGCCCCTTCTGACTTCCACCTATTCCGTTCGATGGCACACGGCCTGGCAGATCAACATTTTCAATCCTTCGAAGAATTGGAAAAATGGATTGCTTCATGGATAGCGTCAAAAGAGGACTCCTTTTTTCGAGCCGGGATCCGAAAATTGCCGGAAAGATGGGAGAAAGTTGTCGCTAGCGACGGACAATACTTTGAATAATACATCTGTAAGCACTTTTTCGCAATAAAGCTTTTAATTTTGGAAAAAACGGCGAAAGCAAAGTTGTACACCTGATATATCTGTCATCCTTAACACCTTCCTATGAACCACTACAAGAAAATTCGTCTTTTGAATCTGAAATAGGGGATTTTCAAGAAAACTTGCTCACCTCTACCGAGAGCACATAGTCTAACACTTCTATGAGGAGAAATTTCATAACTCCGAAATAAGTGGCAGCTTTAGATAGGTGTCAGTTAAGTATGCGAAATTCCGTATTTATTATTGAAGCAACTATTGAAGCGCTTGGACATAACACTGACGAATATCCTAGAAGTAAGTCCTCAATTAAAAAAATTCGTACAGAAAAGCGAAAAGAGTGCGCAGAAGCTATAAAAGTTGATTTTCAAAACCAGTACCGGATACTGTAACTGTCCACTGGGATGGCAAACTCTTACCAGCTCTAGATGCACGAAAATCTAAAGAAGAACGTCTACCGATAGTTATTTCGTACGATCATAAAGAAAAACTCATCGCTGTGCCACAATCAGAGAACTCTTCAGGAAGCGAACAAGCACAGGCAGTTTGGAACGCTATGATTGATTGGAATCTTGAAGACAAAGTGCAGCTTCTCGGTTGTGATACTACTGCTTCCAATACAGGTCGTATTAATGGTGACTGTGTGCTTCTCGAACAGAAAATGAATAGAGGAATGTTTGTTTTTGCTTGCTGTCATCACGTCTACGAGTTGGAATTAAAAGGCGTGCTTGAAGCCAAAATTAGCCAAGTCACTACGAGCCCTGACATTCCACTGTTTCAAAAGTTCCGAGAAAAAAAATGTTGATTCCGAGAGGATACAGAGCTATACAGAAAAGCTGGCATGCCTAAATGTTTCAGAAATTAACGAACTGCTAGACTTTTACCGATCTGAATTAACTAAAAAGATTGCTAGAGATGACTATCGTGAATTAATAGAGCTTTCAATAATATTTCTCGGCGGAGATAGAGAGAAGAAATTTAAGATTCGGCCTCCAGGTGCCATGCACCAAGCTCAATGGATGGCAAGAGCAATTTATTCATTAAAAATAACTTTACTTAGCTCTCAATTCAGAAGACTGCAATGCACTTTAGCAGTACAGACACCATACCAGGATTTATGCTTTTTGAAGACCATGAAGACTTGCGAAAGAATCGACAAAAGCATCTCAAAAGCAGCACTCAACAGCCCACGGTAAACGCTACATCCCATCGAAGGAAGAACTATATGACCCACTTTTCGGTTAGAAGAACTAGTAAGAATATTTGTTTTCTTTTATAACTTTGCTTAGATAACTTATTTCTATCTTGTTCAATTTCAGAGAAAAGCATTGATGATTTTGTTTCAGTCAAAAGCAAGGCCGTATTCAATCGACTCACAATTGATGACAGTTTCCTCAACGAGTGTCCTGCTTCATGGTCGAATAATACCTCGTTTTAATATGCTAAGAAAAAGGTGCTGGCACTCAGAGCAGTTAACGATACGGCTAAAAGAGCGGTTAAGTTAATGCAAGACTTCCATGGCTTAATTACTGTGGAAGAGGAAAAAAAAACAATTTTTACTACGTTGTGTACAAGAACACAGACAGGTATATCCGGACTGCAAAAAGCAAACCTTAAAAAGAAAATTTAGTAAATAATGTTCTTTTAATGATAAATACTTAACACGTTAAAGACCGCATGCCCACCGGTGGGTCACTCCGCAACAACATTACCGGCCCGCGTGCTCACGGGTGGGCACACGACATGTTTTACCTAAGGACCGCTTGTACACCGGTGGGCATGATTTAAATTCAATTTATCTACAGTAGTCCATTCGCCGGTCCCTCGAAGAGATACTGCATATAGCGGACTTAGAAATAGCGGTGAGAAATAAGATTTTTCAATGCGGTCTTCAACGTGTTAATAAATATTATATACGGGTAAAACAGTGTTTCATTTACTGTAATACATATTAAGTTCTAAAACCTCTCTATGGCTTCCATACTAACTTTTCATTCTAAAGTTTGACATCAAGTCGGCACGGGTTATCGTTATCCGATCGCCATAATATTTATTATTTAAGTCATTAGGGTCAAATGGAAAAAAAATAAGAGGTATGCGTAACTCCATTCGCGGCGGTCTGTCGCCTGCTCTTCTCACCCATCAATTAGGCTCTTATACCGGTTGGTGGGGGAGAAGGACTAGTGCGGAAACTAGACTAGACCTCCTCGTGGTGGCCGCCGGTAACAGCCACTTCGGATAGGGTCCTGTCTCTGCCCGATAGTGGCTGGCTAACTAGTCAATTCCCCTAGAATCCCGTTTTCCCACCATTATTTACTTCTATACTACTCTCTCTCCCCTCCCCCCCCCCCCCCCCCCCTAATCCAAGGTGTCACGCGACCCGTGCCTATTGGATGGTTTGCAGCCAGGGGGTAATACCGGCTGTATTATAACGGAGCATCTCTGATACCTGCCCGCCTCAGAGAGTAACTGTGGGCTTACCGTGCTATCGGGGGCTATGGCACGGCGGACCTCCAGACCCCCCACACTCGTGGGAACAGAATATGGAGAAAAAACTGAGGAACTTAAACTTACTAGCGGGTTCTTATACCGCAACTCAACTGGCGAGTCAGGTGGAGCGTAGCGTCCAAAATACTGACTCCCAGGTAACTACTCCTCGGAGTATGAAAACGTGCAAACGTAAATTGTCTCGCAAGTTTGGCGCCAAAGTCGGCAAATTTGGGCCAAAGCCAGACAGGACCGTGGCTAAAGAAACACGGAAGGAAAGCCGTGTGGAAGTGGGGTCTGCGGGCGCTTCGGCGCCCAAGGACGCGACACCACTTCCCTCGACTAGTACTGGTCTGACTTCCGGACAGACTCTCAAGCTTGGAGAGGTAAGGAAGTCGATCGGCTTGAGTGGTGCAGGTGCCAAATGGTATCGGCGCTACTTAAAAGAAGGCCTTACACCAGAGCAGGCAAAGCAGAAGGTCTTGGACCGCACGAAACCCATTTCGTCTGAGGCGAAAAAGAGGGGTGCGGTCGAGATCACTCCTCAGGAGGGCAACACTGCAAAGAAGCCCAAGACTGAGACGCGTACGCGGCCTGCACTGGAGCGGAAAACCGGGTTCAGGCAGCCAGGCAGCACGTATGCCAGTGCTGCTAAAGGCATCAGACTGGCGATACTCACGGAATCTTTCCCTGTTAAGATACTCCCTAGGGAGGAGCAGGGAGAGATTGAAGACGCGCTTGTCGCGGAAATGTGCAAAGGCTGGAGGGCAAAACTCCAATTTGATGGTATCCACTTCAGGCCTGGACTTATAGTGGTGGACTGCGTGGGTGCTGAGACGGCGGAGTGGCTCAAAGGCCTTGTCCCTATACTGCCTGGCTGGAAGGGGGTAAAGTCGACCACTTGCGACGGGGACCGTATACCCGGAGTACACTTGTTGACAGTATACCTCCCAAAGGCGGCAGGGAAGGACAACAAGCAGCTCCTCGACCTCCTCATTGCCAAAACGAGGGGCTGTATACGAACCTGTGGAGGATCTTCCGTTCTAGGGACGAGAAGATGGGCAAGGGTTTAACGATTGGGGTCGACGACCAATCGCTTGAAGCCATAAAGAAGTGCAATGGCGTCCTGAGGTACCGGTTCGGTACAGTTCCGGTGCACTTGCACAAGCGCCGAGAACCACCAGACGCGGCTGTTGCACCAGAAGCCAATAATCCGACGGAAGTTACAGAGATTCCGAAGGAGGTGGCTACTCTGGTCGAAAAGGAGGCTGCCAGCAATGAAGTCATCGAGGAAATTAGCCTTCTACCTCACGAAGCTGAGGGGATCGACTCGATTGACCTCTCTATCCTGAGCATGGCCGCCGAGGAGGAAGACTCGGACAGAGTCACCCTGTCGGACCTGGACAAGGAAGGCGGTCTGACAGAGGATGAAGGTGTAGCCGACAGATCCTGAGACGGAGATGACCAGCACTAAAGTTGCGCAGATCAATCTGCACCACGCGAAGGCCGCCTCGGCAGTCATCGCGAGGGCAACCCTCAGGTCTAGACTGAGTGTAGTGCTGGTCCAGGAACCCTGGGTGTGCAGGGGCCAAATTAAATGTTTGGCAGAAAAGAACATACAGGTAATTTGGGACATTAGGTGTACTAACCCAAGAGCCTGCATGTTAATAACCAATGGTTTGAATTATCTTTGCCTTGCAGACTTCCTTTCTAGGGATCTGGTTGCGGTACAAATACCGGTTCAAATACACGGGACCGCGCAGGACATTGTGATGGCCACAGGCTACTTCCCAGGAGAGGACACCCTGGCTCCGCCAGAAGCTGTCTCTAAACTGGTGAAGTACTGTGAGCAGAGAAAGCTGCCACTGATACTAGGCTGCGACGCAAATGCGCACAGCGAAGCCTGGGGTAGCATCGATACAAATCAAAGGGGTGAGTACCTTTTAGAATTTATTGTCAGTAATAAACTAGACATTTTTAACGTGGGGAATATACCAACGTTTGTAACCAGTTCGAGAGAGGAGGTCCTAGATATTACCCTAGGAAATACTCTAAGCTCCGAACTGGTTAAAAACTGGAGAGTGTCTGGTCAGCCTTCAATGTCGGATCATAGAATAATACGATTCGACATTGAAGGCTCTGCTTCGGTTAGGAAGATTCTGAGAAATCTCAGGAAAACAGACTGGGAAAGGTTCCAGGAGACACTGAGCTTAAACTCCACCAATTCTGGGCTGGGGGACAACATCAGGAACTCCATGGAACTAGAAACTTTTGCGAATTGCTTCAATAAAACAATTATTGATGCATATGAGGACAGCTGCTCAGTCAGCAAGATTGTTTCCTCTAGGGATGTACACTGGTGGAGCAAGGACCTTAGCACACTGCGAAGCAAGGTTCGCAGGCTTTTCAACCGGGATAAAAGTACCGGGAACTGGTCTGAGTACAGGAGCACACTGACCTTCTATAATAAGGAGATCAGGGAAGCCAAGCGAAGGAATTTTAGGAACTTCTGCGAGAATATTGAGCAAACCTGCGAGGCATCTAGACTCTACAAGGTTATGGCAAAGGGGCACAGCCTGTCCTCTACCAACCTCAGGAAAAGCAATGGGGAATATACCGAGGGTGAGGAAGAGAAGGTTCAACTACTTCTAGATACTCACTTCCCGGGCTCTATTGCTTGGAGAGGGGCGGGACAGGATGAAGCACTACGCTGGATCTCTAAAAGAGATTGGATAGTGGCAAAGGAAATTTGCACGGAGGAAAGGGTGCAGTGGGCGCTAAACACCTTTAAACCACTGAAGTCACCTGGACCGGATGGCATCTTTCCGGCCCTACTAGAGAAAGGGATGGGTCTTATCAGGCACCATCTCGTGAAGATAACTAGAGCCAGTCTGGCGCTGGGATATATACCAGAAGCCTGGAGAAAGGCAAAGGTGGTCTTTATACCGAAGGCCGGGAAGAAGAATCCGCTTCACCCGAAATCCTTCAGACCAATTTGCCTTACTTCATTTGTGATGAAAACTCTAGAGAAGGTTGTGGACAACTATGTAAGGACGACAGTCCTATTAGACAGTCCTCTTCACACTTGTCAGCATGCATATCGGGCAGGACGCTCCACCGAAACTGCTCTATACCAGCTGACAAGTGAGATACAGGAAAGTCTAGAAGAGAAGGAAATGGCTCTATGTGCCTTTCTGGATATAGAGGGGGCTTTCGACAACACCTCTCATGAAGTTATAGACAATTCTCTAACCAGAAGGGGCCTGACAAACCCTCTAAGAGGTTGGATACACAGTATGCTCGCTACTAGATTGGTGGAGATACAGACTAGTACGGGCGGCCTAATAATAGCTAACACAACCAGGGGCTGTCCACAGGGAGGAGTACTATCCCCGCTTCTGTGGAGCCTCGTGGTTGATGACCTGTTACAGGAGCTGACTAACGCTGGCCTAACGGTCCAGGGTTATGCGGATGACATTGTAATCCTGTGCAGGGGGAAATTTGAAGATACTCGGAAACGTATCTGATAGACCAGCATATGATATCCTGGTACACAGATGGCTCCTTAACGGAGGAGGGTACCGGGATAGGCGTATACGGGCCGAGGATAAGATACTCGGAACCTACGGGAAAACACACCACTATCTTCCAGGCGGAAATATACGCCATTGAAAGGTGTGCTTATTTCAATCTGCCGAGGAGATACCGGAACCATAATCTTGCTATCCTCTCCGACAGCCAAGCAGCAATCAAGGCTCTTAGATCCTACCAGGTGTCCTCGAAACTGGTTTTGGAGTGCCTTGAGAAGCTTAACGAACTTGGCCGTTACAACCAGGTCTGGGTACTTTGGGTTCCGGGCCACGCTGGCATTGAGGGAAACGAACGGGCCGACGAACTGGCAAGGAGGGGAGCTTCCACACCTTTTGTCGGCCCTGAACCCTTTTGTGATTTGGGAAAAGGAGCTTCTTCTATCCTAACGAGAAAGGACGAGATAACCAGAAGGACTCAATACTGGGAAAATCTACCAGGTCTAGAGCATTCCAAGATGGTTATCGGGTCCTACAATAGGAAAAGATTCGAGGATTGCATGACCCTATCAAAGAATAATCTAAGGATTATCACGGGAATGCTAACAAGGCACTGCAGATTGAATTATCATCTGGCCAAACTAGGAATCCGTGAAAACGGGTATTGCAGGAAAACGAGACTGCATTACATATACTAGGAGAGTGCCCTGTACTCATGCATAAAAGAAGGAAACACCTGGGGGACCATCTTATACCAGGTACGGACTGGGTATCCAGAGGTGTAGGAAGCATACTAAAATTCCTCCTGGATACCGGACTCACTGACAGTCTGTGAAGTCCAAGAAGGGGGCACAATAGATCTACAGGTCGCAGTGCATCATCCCCATCAATAATAATAAACTCCATTCGCAAAAAAAAATTTGCCCTTATAGCCTGGGACACTCTAATATATATATTATGTTTATATATATTTCTTTTGAGCCTTGGAACGTGACGAATCGAATATGAAACCCACCTTTAACGTTGACTTTGTGCTCGCCTGTCCCCGGATGTGAGAATAAATCAATTTGTACAGAAATTTCGCCAACGCCATCTTCATGATTTTCTGGATCGGCTTCTTCGACGGAAGATAGAACAAAAGCAAATTTAGATACATGGTGAATGCGAAGCAACGCCGCCACGGGAGTGTCTCACCTTCATGCGCTTGGCTAGATACGAAAGTCTTTATAAGCGTATCCGTCATTTGTGTGTACAGACTTAATGCGTAGCGTAAACTTTGCAGTTCCGGCGACTTTTCGAGGAATGTTTTTTTCAATCCATTACCGCCAGCATGAAAATATTGCTTAATAGTATCTAAGGCAACATCGAGAACAGCACATTGTTTGGGTGATAGATTCTTTTCCACCTCCTTAGAGATGTCCATAACACCGCTAAGGGCACTCTTAACGTCCTGCTTGCCGGCCATGTGGGTCTTGAATAAGCGGCCCATATCTTCGATTTTGGCATTTGAGGCGAGATTCTTCGCATTGTCGGTTAGATGCTTGAACATCATCTGTCGGAGTGAAAAATACATTGATGTGTTGGGAGATTGGATGATGAGCAAAGGGAAATAAACTTACAGTCTTATCAGTCATTGGAGGTAATACAATAGTCTTTTCCAAAATTCGCATCACAATTTTCCACAATTCTTTGAGCAGTCGCTTCAGCACTGTCTTTTCGCACGACTGCGCATAAAGAGTTAGTGAACCATCAAGCAAATCCATTAATGGCCGTAGCACTTCATCTGCTTCGACAGCGACTGCATTACGCTGCGCCGCCTGATTGACATTCAAATTGCCGCCACCTTTAATGGACAACAGCAAATCTCCCAGTTCCCGAACGGATTGAGTAATACGCGGTTCAAGGCTGCACTCACAGATCAAGAGACACAAATTAATTCGAAATTTAATAGAATAACTATCTATCTTACTCACCTGACAGCAAACTGTGATGCCAGATCATCCAGTGCTGAATTGAGATTTTGTTGCAACTCCTTCAGAATGTTGGCAGCATCTTCCTCTAGCTTGTCGCCGCCCATCGATTCGAACATTTTCTCTAATTGGACCCTTAGTTGCTGTATATTGTTCATAAGTATGCAAGCCTGTGAAGCGGAAAAAGAACGAGTACCCACATGCAAACGCGCGCATGTTGCAGTTAATTTGTGTTAGCTGTTGACAGTTTACCCGGATATGAAATATTGGCACACTCGAGACCAAACAAGTGCATCGACTAGATTGGAGTCGAGCGTTCGCAAGCTACTTACGATGCGTTCGTCCTTCATATGGTCGGGAAATTCTTTTTTCACGATATCCGCATAGGCTATTAGCACTTTTACGATTGTTTTAGCAAAACGTCTCATGTAACGCTTCCAAATTTCTGGATCCGGACACTCGAGTTTGCTAACAACATCGAAACATTGCGTCAGTTGCGTGAAAACATCAACAACTGAATTCGAGAATAAGGCATGTTCGCTGCTCTTTTGGAACTGGGTGATCGACCAAGAAAATGGGGGTAAAGAGTTGTAAATAAATTTAAGATTAGTTCATTGATGAGAAAAATTAAACCGGAAGTGAACCCGACAGCAAGAGAGATCAAAGTGGAGACATGTAGGGGCGAGACACTCACGTAGAGATAAAGAGAGAAGGTAGAGAAATGCAGGTTAAGATATAGAAAGAGAGGCATAGTAAGGGCTAAAAGAATTTGGCGAATGTGACACAAGGTTCACGCAAAGACAAATAACAAAAAGATGTCTTACGTTCATACAACCGAACGGCATAGGGCGAGCTCGAATTTGCAATAATTTCATTATCGAGAGCAAGCAAGCGTCGGTACAGTGAGAGCGTAATAATATTAACGCTCTCTGTTTTGCTCACACAAAGCACAACGGCTTCGATCGCTCCCAAGCAAAAGCAAAATTGTGTGCGCTCACTTCGCACGAGTTAAAATCAGTGGCGCAGGCAGGACTTCATTTTGGAGGGATATTTCACTACTAATTCTTGTATTTGAGGGGGTTTGAATCCCCAAATGTTCCCGCCCCGTGTGCGCTACTGATTGAAACAATCAACTACCAAAAAAATCAACACAAGAGCACATAGAGATCACACGCATATTCATATCTATGAATATCTATCTATATCTATGAATATAATAAGAAAGTAGTCTAACCTGAGAGAGTATTTCTAATGTATTTCTATTTTGTTTACAAAAATTGGCAGAAAATTTTATGAACAGAGTTTTGAAAGTATGTACCGAACGGCATCGCATTTACTACGATTATGTTCAAATCAAAATGCGACTACGTTTTCTGTTGACAAATTTTGTACCTCAAAAATGAAAGAAATTTTAAAAAATGTGTACTCAAAAGAGGGGAGAGTTCAGGTTAGACTACTTTATTATTATACTATGTCTCCGCCGACTGCAAGCAGAGAGAGTTGCTTGCGTGGCTTCATCTTTGCTCTCCGGATATGGCGCTGCTGTAAAAACCACTCTCACGTGGCTTTATTGAAAAAGCCACGGCTAATTTTTGAAGCGCCACTGATTTGTATGAACGTGAGACATCTTATAGTTTAATTGTCTTTGGTTCACGTATGTATATCGTTGCGTTGGGAATAGACAAGAACTCAGTCAGAGTTGAGGGCACATTTTCGCTTTTGCGTCAGGACGTATTGCTGCAAATAAAACTGATTCGAGCACGAGCGTTCATATACTATTTAGCGCTTGCTACCTCATCTGGTAGTGCACTTCTCTACTATCTACAAGTACATACAGTGACAAAATTACTGGCAGAGCAGCCATTTCCAAATAAATTAACAAATTTCATGCTATTGAAATAGAAAATATTTTTAGTTTTAACCTTGGAGGTGCATCGCTATTTTGATCCTGTATGATATTGTAACGATGAGACAGTCTGTCGCTGTGCGAAGCAACCCTGGCGCTACGCGCCGTGCTATAATTCAATCTGGCAACGACGGCCGCGATAATAAGGGAAACTTTTAGTCCAACCTGGCAATGATGGCCGCGATAATGGAAACTTTTAGTCCAACCTGGCAATGATGGTCGCGATCATCATGGACACCTTTAGTCCACTCTGGAATGTGCGAGAACGATCTGCGCGATGGCCGGACAGGTATAAAAGGCAGCCGGGTGCGGCGCAGCGAGTCAGTCTGATTTTGACTAGTGAAGGTGCCACCCGGAGTAATTAAGCAAATAATTAAGTGTAAAGACCGTAAAGTGTGAAATTTGTGAAATAACGTGACTGTTGGTTTTTATTGACTGCGTTTGAGAAATTAAGTGTGTTTTTATTTTTAATTGCACAATCCAGAGATACGTACTAGCCCACTAGAACTAGTATTCGTAACATTTGGTGTCAGAAGTGGGATTGTGTTACTGAAAGTAAAAAAAAAAAAAAATTAATTATAAAACGCAGACATAGTTAGACTGGAGCAACTGAAGGTGGACCAGCTGAAGAAGGAGCTGGCCGCTTGGAATTTGCCGACTGCTGGCGGAAAGGTGGAGTTGCAGCTGCGCTTGCGAGAGGCGTGTGAATCACGAGGCATCGATTGGACTGCGCACGAGTTCGGAACGCAGGAGCTAGAGGCGTCGGGCAAAGTGGAGGAATCGCCTGCGGGTGCTGCGTCGATGCAAAGTACGGCTGCAGCGGCTGCGCCACCACAAGCCATGGACATGAGCCAGCTAATGGTCGCAATGGAAGGCATGTTTGAGGCTTCCAACCGGAAAATGGAAACTGCGAATCGGGAAATGGCAGAGCGAATGGAAAACAAGCTTCAGGAAAACTCTGCGCGCTGGGAGCAGAAAGTGGAAGAAATCGCCAACCAGCTGAATGTGAAGGTGGAGCACCTGGGAACTCGAGTGGAACATTTGGATAAACGAGTCGACGACCTGGATGATTCCCTGAACAAACGTGTTGACGATCTTGACGATTCCCTGAACAAACGAGTTGATAGTCTGGAAGACTCGATGAGCAGAAAAATGGACGAGCGGCTTAGGGAGGTACAGCCGCGAAAATGGTTGCCGCCGGTTCCGGAAAGTCTTGCCACCCGAGCAGAAGTGCCTACTTATGATGGGACTACGCCGTTCGATACATACAAGCTGCAATTCGACTTGGCTGCTTTAGAGAATCAGTGGACCGATGTAAGGAAAGGTCGAAGATGGGCGCTGGCTCTTAAAGGTGCTGCGGCTGAGCTAATAAAATCAGTTCCAGAATGTTTACGAAGTGAGTACGAGACCGTCATAAGGGCGCTGGCAGCCAAATACAGCGACGGGCACAACAGAACGCTGTACTACTGTGAGCTGAAGAACCGCAGGCAAAGATCCAACGAGGCGCTGAAGACATATGCAGCAGATATTGAGCGGCTCGTGCAGCTGTCCTACCCGTCCTTCGGCGCTGATGATCTCGAGAGGATGAAGATTGAGGCGTTTATTGAAGGTCTTCATGATCCGGAGACACGTCGCAGTGCGTTGATAATGGGCAATCCGACATTTAGGGAGACGGTGACCAGCGCGATGACATATGAGGCGACATGGATTGGGAGCACTCGGTATGCACCTGCAAGGATACGCCAAATTCAGTCGGACAACGACATTCCAATCCAGGCCATAAGCTCTGAGCCACCGGACAGGCCACGGGTGGTCTCCTCTAAAGTTGTTTGCTGGGTATGTGGCAAGCAGGGCCACATATCACGAGACTGCCGCCAACGAAAGAGGCGTTCCCGTTCTCGATCGCAATCGCCTGAAGCAAGGAATACTGACAATCTAGGCCCAGCCAACAAGCGCAGGGCTGAGGACGGCGAGTCGTTAAACTAAAACGGGTCAGCCCAAAGGGGCGTGAGCTGATCCCCACAATCTGCCGCCCCACCGTCCTTGTCTCACAGCTGAAACGACAGCCCAGCAGCTTGACAATTGAAGGAAGGATAGATGGAAAGTTGTTCGTGTTGACACTGGATACTGGAGCGTCATATTCGATCATAAAAAGGAAGCTGCTGAAGAACTGGGAACCGCTGCATGGCATACACCTGCGGACTGCGACTGGCGAGCGCGCGCCGGGAAGAGGGAAAGTTACAAAAACGATACTATCGGCACCAGCAGCCTGGAACATGAGTTCATCGTCGCGGATATAATGGACGACGTGATTATCGGCGTGGATTTCATGATTAGGCACGGTTTTACGCTGGACCTGAAAGAACATGTGCTGAGATATGCCAACGTTGAATTCCCGCTGCACACCGGCTATGAGCGAAGCGTGGCGGTAAGGAAGGTTGTATCGTGTCAACACCGGAGGATACCAGCGAATTCTGAGGCGATTGTGTGGGCAAAGGTGGACGAGGACGATGGGACGAGTCGGCTGTGGGTTGTAGAAGCACCGAAACAAGGACACGACAACATCATCATCGGACGTACATTAGTGGAACCTAAGAATGGCAGAATATCGGTCAGAATACTGAACCCCCTGAATGCACCCAGATATGTCGGGAAAGATGAGGTAATTGGCGAGTGTAAGGAAGCTGTAGCAGTGGTCAATTGCAAGAGTAGCCCGCCTGGGGATAATGAGAACAGCGGTTTTAACATGGACGCCATACCGCAGGAGAACCAGTGGAGCAGCGAGTTGACGGCCAAGCAGAAACAGAAGGTAAGGTCTTTCCTGCAGCACTATGGGTCAATATTTGCGGCAGAAGCAGGCGAAAGAACAGCTATAGTGAAGCACAACATCGACACCGGAAGTGCAAAACCGATTCGCCAACCGCCAAGACGAGTTCCTCTGGCCAAGAGGGAAGAGGTCACAAATTTGATCGAAAACATGCGGAAAGAAAAGGTCATAGAGCCTTCTTCGGGCCCCTGGTGCTCGCCGGTCGTGCTAGTCAAGAAAAAGGATGGCAGTACCCGGTTTTGTGTGGACTATCGGAAGCTCAATGATGTGACCAAGAAGGACAGTTATCCACTACCGCGGATCGATGACACCCTGGACACGCTGTCAGGCACACAGTGGTTCTCCACGCTCGACTTACGCAGCGGCTATTGGCAGGTAGAGCTTGCAGACAAGGACAAGGAGAAAACGGCTTTCAGTGTTGGCGATGGTTTGTGGCAGTTCACCGTCATGCCGTTTGGACTCTGCAACGCACCAGCAACATTCGAGCGGCTAATGGAACGCGTGCTAAAGGGGCTGCATTGGCGGACGTGCCTGGTGTACCTCGACGACATAATCGTGATGGGTAAAAGCTTCGACGACCACCTGGGAAAGCTGAAGGAGGTATTTGAGCGGATACAAAAAGCTGGGCTTAAACTCAACCCGAAGAAGTGCTCGCTGTTCCAAAAAGAGGTCAAGTATCTGGGTCATACGGTTTCCGCCCGCGGAGTACATACGGATGAAGGCAAAATCACGGCGGTGAAGGAGTGGCCCCGGCCACGCAATCTACACGAACTCCGCAGTTTCCTGGGCCTGTGCACATACTACCGCCGATTTGTTTCGGGATTCGCGAACATAGCCAGCAGCTTGCACAAACTGACGAAAAAGAACCAAGCTTTCGAGTGGAACGAAGAGCAGGAGCAGGCTTTTGCACGTCTGAAGGAAAAACTGTGCACTGCTCCAATTCTGGCCTTCCCCGTGCCTGGAGAGATGTTTGTGCTGGATACGGATGCGAGCGGGCATAGTATTGGCGGTGTGCTATCACAGATAATAGACGGCCAAGAACAAGTGATAGCATACTACAGTAGGATTCTGTCGAAACCGGAACGCAACTACTGTGTGACACGGAGAGAACTGCTGGCGGTATTGGACTGCGTAAAACACTTCCACAAATATCTGTATGGACAAAGGTTTCGCCTGCGCACAGATCATGCGGCATTGAGATGGCTCCTGAACTTTAAGGATCCTGAAGGCCAATTGGCGCGGTGGATCGAGCGACTGCAGAGCTACGACTACACGATAGAGCATCGCAATTGCAGTAGCCATGGAAATGCCGATGCCTTGTCACGCCGTCCGTGCAAAGTCGAATGCAGGCAGTGCTCGCGAGCCGAAAGCAAAGAACAGATAGTGGACGTCCGGTTGGTAAGCGTTATGCCAGAGGAAGAGTGGTCTGCGGAGAGGCTACAAAAGGACCAGCGTGAGGATGCGGATCTTGCAAAAATCGTCGCAGGCAAGGAGCAAGGCGCACGTCCAGACTGGCAGGAGATGGCCGGTGAAAGCCCGATCGCTAAGGCTTACTGGGCACAGTGGAAAAGTCTGCGGCTGAAAGAAGGATGCCTGTACCGCGAATAGGAGAGCGCGGATGGTCGGACCAGCAACTCCCTAATGGTAGTGCCGAAATGCAGAATCAACGAGGTCATCGAGGCATACCATAACGACTCCAGTGGAGGGCACCTGGGCATCACCAAAACCGTCGCCAAAATAAAAAGACGATTCTACTGGGTAGGATGTCAGGAGTCTGTAACCGAGTGGATCAAGAGCTGCGACCGATGTTCAGCAGCGAAAGGGCCGACAAGAAGATCTCGAGGCCGCATGCAGCAGTACAACGTGGGAGCGCCCTTCGAGCGGATTGCTATGGACGTCGCCGGCCCGTTCCCAACTAGCACTCACGGCAACAAATATGTGCTGGTGGTAATGGATTACTTCAGCAAATGGCCCGAAGTGTACCCTATTCCTTAACCAGGAGGCCACTACGATCTCGGAAAAGCTGGTAAACAACTGGGTAGCCAGGTTCGGAGTTCCGTTAGAGTTGCACTCAGATCAAGGCCGGAATTTCGAGTCTGCGGTATTCAAGGAAGTGTGTGAGCTGCTGGGGATAAAGAAAACGCGTACCACTTCTTTGCACCCACAGTCCGACGGCATGGTGGAACGCTTTAACCGGACACTGGAGGAATACCTGCGGAAAGTGGTAGGCAGGAATCAAAAGGATTGGGACACGCAAATCCCCCTGTTCCTGATGGCGTATAGGTCAGCCCCGCACGACACGACATCACTCACTCCAGCCCGAGCAGTGTTCGGCACAGAGTTGCGGTTACCCGCTGACTTGAAGTTCGGGGTAGTCAGCACGACGGGAGGCGCTAAGACGGACTACGTGGTCAATAAGCGGGCGGAACTGGAGGAAATTCACCAGTTTATTAGGAGCCGCACCAAACTGGTCAGCGATAAGGGGAAAGCCAGATATGATCTACGGGCTAACTCAGCAGGGTTCCAAGAAGGCGATCTGGTAATGCTCTACAACCCGCAGCGGAGGAAAGGTTTGTCTCCGAAACTTCAAGCGTCATGGGAAGGACCGTACGAAGTCGTGACTACGATTAACGACGTGGTATACAGGATTCAACGTTGTAGCAATAGAGGTGCTAAGCTGAAGGTAGTCCATTTGGAGCGCCTGGCGCCTTATCACAGCGGAGCCTCGGCACTTGTTCGGGACGAACAAGTCTAAGTGGTGGGCAGTGTAACGATGAGACAGTCTGTCGCTGTGCGAAGCAACCCTGGCGCTACGCGCCGTGCTATAATTCAATCTGGCAACGACGGCCGCGATAATAAGGGAAACTTTTAGTCCAACCTGGCAATGATGGCCGCGATAATGGAAACTTTTAGTCCAACCTGGCAATGATGGTCGCGATCATCATGGACACCTTTAGTCCACTCTGGAATGTGCGAGAACGATCTGCGCGATGGCCGGACAGGTATAAAAGGCAGCCGGGTGCGGCGCAGCGAGTCAGTCTGATTTTGACTAGTGAAGGTGCCACCCGGAGTAATTAAGCAAATAATTAAGTGTAAAGACCGTAAAGTGTGAAATTTGTGAAATAACGTGACTGTTGGTTTTTATTGACTGCGTTTGAGAAATTAAGTGTGTTTTTATTTTTAATTGCACAATCCAGAGATACGTACTAGCCCACTAGAACTAGTATTCGGAACAGTATGGTATATGTTAGTCGATTTGACTAACGATGCACTTCCAGGGTTAATGCAAACTTATTCACAGAGCCACAGTTTATTTGCTGGAATTATAAAACATAATTATAATATAACTGTTAAATTTAAAAAATCTAATTGAAAAGCACATTTCAGCCAAAATAAATTTATTAGTACTCCCAGTTAAAGATTAAAGGAAACAATAAGTTACAGCGTATGTTATGTAGATCATTTTAAACGTAGGTATTTTGTTAAATTACTTCAGTTAGTCTTTATTTATTTATTTATTTATTTGTAATTCAGTCAAACAAAAAATAAATTTTAACAGACCATCAAAAAATAAAGTTAAAATTATCATAGAAAAATTCAACAATCATTCTTTAAGGCGTTTAATTAAAAATTAATTTGATAATGGAGCTCTATCAGTTTATTTATTTCAAATTCATCAATTAGAGTACAACCGAAATAGATTACTAAAAGCTAGGGTATATAAGTTAGCAAACATTTATTTTTGGAAACTAAAAATAATATTTTTCCGGAGCAATGCTCCTTTATTCAATGAATCTCAACTTAAAACTAACTTTCAATCTTTAAAAGTTCTTAACATTAGCCCTATCGCTACTATGCTGCACACAGTGTGAATACGATTCGACAGATGGGCGTGGCACCTCCATACAACCCAAAATTTTAATATGGAATATCTTCGGAATTATAAATCGGTAATTGCTCAGTGGAGATGAGCAGCTTGCTGCCATCACTCCGGGTATTCCCCGGGCATGCGCCCATGCATTCCACGTTGAAACGATGTTCCAGCGCACTACGCACTACAGAGAAAGTTCGTTTCTGGTCCGTACGGCGCGGTTGTGGAATGGTCTCCCTGCGGATATTTTCCAGCACTTATGATCACGATGGGTTCAAGGAAAGAGTCCATAACCACTTCTCTCAAAACCCTATCTCCTAACCTTTATATCCTTCCTGAACCAACGCAATGCCTCGCATTAATAGGACTCATCCCCTGCGCGTTTGTTCGAGTCAAAAAAAACAAAAAAAAAAGAATTGAAACTTGGCACACCAATACCTCACTTTGCGTCGTGGTTACGTTCCAAAAAACAGGACGCAAAGTGAATTATGATTTTCTATAGCAAACCATGTAAAGATCGAAGATAAGTTCCAGGGTTACGAAAATACTACTTTTTAAAAAGAAAATTGAACAAAGTAAACATTTAAAAAACAAAAATAATATAAAATTTTTTTACATACATACAAATTAATCCCTGTCTGATGAGTCCATAGTGGCTGTTGTCGTAAGTCGGCTTTCTTTCACAAAAAATTGGTCCAATGTTTGCTGAACAGATTTTTTTTCAACGTAAAATAAATTTCCTTGTAGCAATTGATATTCGTAGCTAACGCGTGGGACACTATAAAACTCCTTCCGCTGTCAGGATCGTTTTTTAAAAAAATCTCCATAGCTTCGTCAATCATACACATTGCTTTGGAAATTTGTTTGGAGGTTAAATTTTCTTCTTCGGAGATTTCTATTGAACGGTCACTGTCATCTTCTTCATTAGCAATTGCAATTCCAGTTGCAATAGTTCTTCATTAGACAATTCTTGGTTGTGTGAGGTTAGCAATTCAGTTATGTCAGTCTCCTCCATACCTTCAAAATTAGACTCTCTAGCTAAATTAGAAATTTCATAACGAACAGCTGGTGTACCATCAACTTCTGCAGCGCATATTCTGTGAACACATTCAGGCCATACCATTCATGCAAGATGGTTTAACCTCCTCCCACGAATCGGAAATAATTTCTATGGCTTTCATAATGTTGAACTTTTTCCAAAACTCTAGCATGGTAGGCTTATCTTGTCCATCAGTCTCACTTAAGGGGGTAGTCAGGTAGATTTTTTTCAAAAAATCGAAATTTTTTTTTTTCAGTTTTGGTCTATTTAAACCCTTAGGAATCATGTAGAAACCTTCCTTTACCTCGGATAGTATCCGAAAGCGATTGAAAATGAGATTAGCTGTAAGGGCTCGCGCGCTCGAATCGCACACCTGGCGCGTGAAGTAGATGCTGTTGTTTTGAGCTGGCTGACACGATTACGGCCGCTCTACTGCACCGATTTGCTTAAACTTTTTTTTTATATTTTCAGAAAAGGTTTGGCTATCGCGTGAACTACGATCATTATTGTGCATTTCTATGTAACAACGTTATGACACAATTATTAACAAAAAACAAGCAAAAAAAGAGGAAAAAACTTTACAATTGCACTAAATGTTTATTTATTAATATTTTTTTTACAGTTATAGTTCAAACGAGAGCCATTCATTTGTACTTCAAAATGAAATTTGTTTGGTATGTTTCAGATCATCCAAAATGGAGAAATCGTGTCAGCCAGATTTCAAAATGGCGTCTTCCGGTCGCCCATATCTCCCCCGGATATAAACGAAAATTTATAAAAAAAATTTTGTTCAGTACTCAAAACTATGTACAATAACATATAAAAAAATGTTTAATGTGGAATAAAAAATTACTTAAAAACATGTTCGATTCTACCTGACTACCCCCTTAAAAGAAGTTTAAATGTTCGTCGAAGGTAATGGCGCATAATCATAGTCCCGCATAAAAGCCGGCTTTAGTTAGCAAAAGACTAAAAAGATAAAGTCGACTTTAATTTTTCAGTTACCATAGTCAGTTTAGAACAGGCTTCTACGTAGCAGCGACGTTTTGAAACAGCAAACGAAAGCAACGGCAACTCTACAAAAACTAGCGATTCGGAGTTACAAATGAGAATTTATTTTCGGAATTATGCCCATACCGATTTATTTTGTAATCAATTATTTTGCAATATTTGTTTTCCTGAACACTAATTAGCAGTTAAAAATGGACGACTACGTTCGACTACTTGTGAAAAGCAGACGGCAGCCTAAAAAAATCGACTGCACAATTTTTCGAGGATTAATCGGCCCATCTCTGACATAATCAAAACAAATTATTACCTAATAGGGGTACCGGTTAATTCGTGCGTTTTTTTTGAAAATTGAAGCTTTATTGTGAAAAAATGGTTACAAATTTAATATTCAAAGTATTGTCCATCACTAGCTATGACTTTTTCCCATTTTTCTGGCAATTCACGAATACCCTTTCTGAAAAATTCCGCCGGCTTTTCCGCTATCCACGAATCGATCCAATTTTTGACTTCTTCATAATTGGAGAAGTGCTGGTCAGCCAGGCCATGTTGCATTGATCGGAAGAGATAGTAATCGGATGGCGCAAGGTCTGGACTATACGGCGAGTGGGGTAGGACATCCCATTTGAGCGTTTCAAGGTAGGTTTTGACGACCTGTGCAACATGTGGCCGAGCATTGTCATGTTGCAAAATTACCTTGCCGTGCTTTTGTTCATATTCCGGCCGGTTTTCGCGCAGTGCTCGGCTCAAACGCATCAATTGTCGTCGGTAGACTTCCCCTGTGATCGTTTCATTCGGTTGCAACAGCTCATAATAGATCACACCCAGCTGGTCCCACCAAATACACAGCATAACCTTCAGGCCATGAATATTCTAAACGGCCGTCGATGATGATGCATGGCCGGGGTATCCATACGTTGCTCGACGTTTTGGATTATCGTAATGGACCCACTTTTTATCGCCAGTGACAATTCGATGCAAAAAACTTTTTCTTTTGTGCCGTTGAAGCAGTTGTTCACACGTGAAAAATCGGCGTTCGACGTCTCTTGGCTTCAATTCATACGGCATGGCCTACCTTCCGGATCATTTCCATTGCTTTTAGACGATCGGAAATGGTTTGTTGAGCGACACCAAGTGATTTTGCAAGTTCTTCTAGCGTTTGGGATGGATCTTGGTCGAGCAATGTCTCCAATTCGTGATCTTCAAACTTTTTTGGCTGTCCGGGCCGTTCATCGTCCTCCAAGTCAAAATTGCCACTTTTGAACCGTGCAAACCACTTCACATGCAGAGCATGCACACCATACACTTCCACTAAAATACGATGACTTTCGGCAGCCTTTTTCTTCATATTGAAGTAATGAAGAAGTACTCCCCGCAAAAACACTTTATTCGGCACAAAATTCAACATTTTCAGAGTAAAAAAAAGTATTGTTGTTTACGCTTCAGCTAAATGACACATACTGATTCTGAAACTATATGACAATAGCTTTCCAACACATATTTGGAAAGGTGAATCACTGTTTACAATATCAAGTTATGCCATCTGTTAGAAAACCGCACGAATTAACCGGTACCCCTATTACTTTACGGGGTAAAGAAAACAATTGTATTCTATTGCTGGTTGGTTCTTGAATGTTCAAAACTTCAATTACAAACTGAGCAGCAACTTTATCGAGCCGGTAACGACTATAGAAGTCCTCGTCATTGAACTCGAAGAGATCGATCCGGCTTTTATATACTTTTCGCCGTCTCAGCACAATGTCGTCATTCATAATATTGAAATCTCTTTCAATTTCCTCGAAATGAAACATTTTACTTCGATTTATTTCGTTTTTTGAATTTAGAGTATTTTGAAAAAGTGACATTTGTGCTCATTTTGACTCATTGCTAACTGGTTTAGCAACAGCTTTTGCTTGTTTCATAGTGAAATCAATAAAGTGTACCAGGTAGATGACGTACACTTATTTCTCTGAGTAGCAATTGTCAAAGTGTCAATTTATTTGTGTCAGTTCGATTAACCTTTATTTTTGTTGTCGCTAAAATAGCACAAAATTTAAAATTGACTTTCAGTACTCCAGAAATATATATTTTCGTAATGCATTTTATGTTAGAAAAACATAGAAACTGCATTGCCGGTCGTTTTTTTGCAGAGATAGCACGTTTTTCCTGGCATGTAATTGCGTTTTTTGTGTCGGTTTTGGTGCAGAACGAATTTTCAAAAACAATTTATTTTGAAATTTTTTCATACACCACAAACGGGTTATGAACTCTGACATTAGTCAGCATAATGACAATAACTGCCAGAAAATAAGTGTACGATGAAGAGAGAGTTCCTGCTATCTGGCACACTTTATTAATTTCACTATGGCTTGTTTTAAAGTTAGAGTATACTTTAAGCGTTAAAGTATGCTCTCACTCGACTATGATTGACTTAGAGCCTACTTTATTTAAAAGTATACTCTATTGATCTTAAAGTGTACTTTATTTCGACTATGACTATGCGCCAATAACTTTTAAAAGTCGATATTACTCCCTGATCCATCGGCTGAATCGGCTTGTCTACTAGGATCAAAGCCTTGAAGTTTAAGTTTTCCTTGTTGCAATAAGCTTTAATTTCTGGAATAGCACAAGGGTTTCAACAGTTTTGAAATAATGATGCTGTCATCCATGCTTTTTTGTTTGCTCAGTGGACAGGAAGCAGATTCTTTGAACAACCTTTCATAGCTCTTGGATTTTCTGATTGATAAATGAGAAATGGTTTAAATTTGAAATCACCATTTGCATTACCAAAAAGAAGAAGAGTCAGTCTATCCTTGCTAGCTTTAAATCCTGGCGCAGATTTTTCTGTTTTAGATATGAAAGTTCTGTTAGGTAGACGTTTCCAAAATAACCCAGTCTCGTCAACATTAAAGACTTGTTTCGGATCATAGCCACCTTCATGAATTAACGCTTTTAACTCTGTCGGGAAGCGTTCTGCGTCAGTTATATCAGCGCTAGCTGCTTCGCCTTTAAGAGCAATGCTGTGCAGATTTACTCGAACCTTGAATCTCTCAAACCAGCCCTGACTAGCTTCAAATGTTTCATTCTTGTCTGTATTACTACCACTAGCATTATCGTTGGATACTGCTTTACTTTTTATGTCATCAAATAAGCTTTTTTCTTTCGTCTGAATTACCATTTTACTTAATGATATTCTCTGCGCAACTTGATTTTCAATCCAAATAGAAAGCAAGGACTCCATTTTGATCATCAAAACACTCGTTGTACGGGTCATCGTTTTAGCATCTAATGATGTTGCAGATTTTGCAGCCACTCTTATTCTATCCCCATCTCGATCTCTAATAGTTCTGACAGTTGTTGCAGCCAGACCAACAGCCTTTGCTATCTCCACAGCCTTCTCTCCCTTATCAAATCGTCGCAGAGTATCTAATTTTGTCTCCAAGCTGATCGTTTTTTTTTATTTTTTGTAATTCTACCAGCAACGCCCTTTCCACTCATTTGGCTAAAAAAATTACAAGTGTATGGAAAAAAAATAATATAACTCTGCCAATAAATAAATTGGAAAAATATTTACCTTAGCGAAGTATTCGTGTATAGAGCCACCGTTTAGGTGTGTCGTTTTACTCGTATAATTGTATGGGCGTGGGACAAGGGGCGTGACACTTTTCAAGCGATCCAAATGTTTTGAATAACTTTGGGACTACAGGTCACACATCAATGACATTTGGCACAGACTTACGGTTTAGACGTGTCCTTTGATAGGGGGAATAAGGTTGGTATTGGAGAAGGGGCATGGCACCGCCCATAAAACCTACATTTTTTATATGGAATGGCTTCGAAATTATAAGTCAGACACCATTGAATGTTCCATAAATGTGTCATTCGACTGGTAAATTTTTATGGGCGTTGGACAAGGGGCGTTACAAATTTTTTGTGACAAAAATTTTCCGCGTATATTTGGAACTGTAAGCCGCAAATCAATGAAACTGAGTCCCACCCTTGGACTGGAGGAATAGACTGGGCATTGCATAAAAGGAGCATTGCACCGCCCATAAAACTCAAATATATATACGAGGTCTGTTCAAAACGTAACGCGAATTTTGAATTTCCGCGGGTTACGTATATTCGATTTTCGATTTTTTTTGTGGCGTTATGTACTTATATCCCTCACTTATGCCGACAAATTCGGCCATTTTTAATGTTCATTTAATTTTTGAAAGCTGTTTTGCTTGGACGTGTTTTGGCTCGTTTTCGATTTTTGCCTATTCCAAAAAAGGCGTGAAGGTTTTGCTTACAGTTTTCTTTGATTGTAGGGGCGTGACGCATTATGAGTTCTTGCGACAGGATGGACCGGTCAATAAGGAATATTACCTGCAAGTTATGCGCAATTTGCATGAAGCAATCCGCCAGAAACGCCCGGATTTGTGGAAGAACGAAAATTGGATTTTGCACCGTGATAACGCCCCTGCTCACACATCGTTGCTTATGCGCGAATTTTTGGCCAAAAACAACACACTAATGATGCCGCAGCCACTGTATTCCCCAGACCTGACCCCCTGTGACTTTTCCTTGTTCCCGAAACTGAAGAGGCCGATGAAAGGACGATGCTATGCTACGATTGAGGAGATAAGGACGATATCAAAGGAAGAGCTGAACAAGATCACAAAAAATGATTTTAGAAGTGCTTCGAGGATTGGTAAAAACGTTGGCACAAGTGTATAATATCTGATGGAGATTACTTTGAAAAAATAAATAATAAAAAAAGCCACGAAATTTGCGATACTTTTTGAACAGACCTCGTACATATAATTGTTTTCCTGACTGACTGACTGACTCATCATCGCCCAGCCCAAACTGCTGAAGCTACAAACATAAAATTTGAACTGTAGGTATACTCGTATCTTAAAAAATGAACCTTTGTTAAGACGAGATTTTTTTAAATTCAGGGTCTAAAGGGGCAAAACAAGGGTTAAAGTGATGTATGAAAAAACTTGATTTATTGGGCCCATTGACTTCAAACTTGCGTGCAAATCCGCGGGACCCTGCTAGTTTCTTATATATTTAACCCTTGTGTGCGCACCCACTTGAAACCTCATAGTTGAACCCCCCATGGTCTGGCCAGACCATGGTGCAAAAAAGAGGATATTCGAGGATAGTGCTAGTTAATATAATTTTTTTATATTTTTGTTAATGAGTTTATATATATTTGAGTATGTATGAGTGTTTGTATGTGTATGTTTGTGTGTGTAAGCCTGTAAAAAAAACAGTAAGTGTCAACACAATAATTTATTATTATTTCTGGCAATTATGCTTTGAAGTCGAAAAGGTGAAGGTTCTTATTATTCCCAGGTGAACTGGGAATAAATAAGAAAAGGGTATAAATAACAAAAAAGATCTTCTATTGGCCACGTAGTTCCATCTGTCCAAGAAACAAAAACATTCCGTTCAAGCATAATATGCTCAAAATGTAATTGTTCATGCTGAACTGGTCGGATATCGCCTTCGTCATCACTATATCCACGTTGAAATATCATATTTTCCATCAGCATCGAAGCTTCGGTTTGTTCAGGGTCCAAAAGATAATTTGCAGGACCGTTATTATTACCTCCAGCAGCAAACGAATCCTCCATAAACTTTAGAAAGTGCAGATGGTTCATTAAATCATCCCACAGAACTACGTATTCATTCAATGAGCCAATTGTGAGAATTATTTGCCTGTGCAATTTGTATGCTTCCGAGTAAAACTTTAGTGATAAGTATTCAACATTTAAGTTGAGCTTATTCAAACTATTTAATTAATGACTTAGACAGAATAAATAAATAAATAAATATCTTAATTCTGTTGCTCCAAAGCATTGGTTTTCGCTACTGCTTAGACTATTTTTTTAGAGAAATCGTCCTCTCGGATTTAACTCCAGCGTTGAAGTTCAAAAATAATGTACACCTTATCCTCAAAATAGCATTTGCTTCCTTCCATCTCTGTCACAGAAAACATACAATCCAATTGATAAAAAAATCAGACACGACAAGAGCACAAATACTTCCTTCGCTTCAGAAATGTAATTGACACCAAAAACACGGATATAACCACAAATACAATGGATAAATATTAATTTTAACTATGTTCACACATTCTTTTCCAACAAAAATTATAATTTACTAACCCAAAAGAAAATAAAGGCCAAAGTGCGCTCCAAATCGGGTCAGATGGAAAAGTCTAGTTGAAGCCCTATGCTCCGTAGGGGACTGGATAAAGAACAAACGAAAAAAAATATTTATAAACAACTCTGACAATAATTACGTCGAAAATAACAAAAAAACTGAAAATAACTGGCAAATTTGTATGAAAATACACCATGGTCTGGCCAGACCATGGGGGGTTCAACTAAGGGGTATAAATACGTTTTGCACGATTCTCGCCTTGTTTTTGTAAAAATTTTGTTCATGTATTGGTTTTTGTGTTTAGAAAGGATCAGTTGAGGATATCATGAAATATGAACCCGATAGCTTTACTACAACCTTACTAAAAGTGGACCCAAAGTTCAATATGGTCTGGCCAGACCTGGGTGCGCACACAAGGGTTAAGTACTTAAAATCCAGAAAATTATTGATTGCAGTATTTCGAATTTGTTAAATGTGCATTCTAATTCTAAATGTTTGTTCATTTGCTATATTCTTTTTAGTTTAGTATTTTTTATTAAATTTTTATTTATGCAATTTTTTTTACATATTTTTTAATCAATATTTTTAAATTTTAGAAGCATACTAGCTGACCCGTCACACTTCGTCTCGCACAACATTTGAATTAATGAAGTATAACGCCACTTGTTGTGGTCTAAACCTGCACTGTCTCAAGACGAATCCAACAAAAAAACGCATGCAAATCGGAAGGTGCGTCCGTAACTCACATACAGTCACTTTCTTTTATATATATAGGTTTAAGTTATATGGGCGGTGCCACGCCCCTTTGTTCAATACCCACATTATTCCCTCTGTCGAAAGGGAAAATGGTAGGTTCGTACTTAGTACACGCCCCTTGTCCACCGCTCATCAAATCTTACCAGTAGAGAGACCCACCTATGGTGCGGCGGGGTACTAAATTTCAGTGTTGTACGACTTACAATTTCGAAGATTTTCCATTATAAAGATTTTGCATGTATGGGTGGTGCCACGCCCCCTTGTCCGATACCCGCACTATTCCTTCTACCAAAAGATATGAATAAGTGTAGATTCGTAGGGAATTTAATTGATATGTGACTTATGGTTTCAAAGGTCTGGTCGGAAAATTTGGGGTGGTGAAAAAGTGCCGCGCCCCGTTTTCCCAAAATTTTCTTTCATACAAACCTTGTTCTGACAACTACGAATACAACAAACAAAAACCAGCCAAATCGGTCCAGCCGTTCTCAAGTGATTCGCGGTCAAATATGGCAGGGATTTTCCGACTTTTCCAAAAGGTTTTCCGGAATTTTCTTTTCGCATAAACCTGAACTGACTCAAGATGAATCCAACAAAAAAACCCCGTGGAAATCGGCCGGTACGTTTGAGTGTGATGCGCTTACACACATACATCCACTTTGTGTATATATCGAGCCATAGTCGCCAAAATATCGTAAGCGCCAAATTCGTAATTTTACAACAGAAGGTTTTTTGCGTTTTCCATTTATATTATACTAGCTGACCCGGCGAACTTCGTCCCGCACGACATTTGTTGTTTTCTTATAATAAATGAATGAATGGCGAATCTATGGCGATGCGAATTAACGAAGAAAACCAACTAAAGGAAGAGCTACTGATTAACGCATTCGAGGCCCTCAAATAAGCAATGTTGCTGCTAAGTTTTAGTAAAGAAATGGATTGCGCTTGAACCAGATTTAAATTATAGTGGCAGGGTCACGCCCCATTATTCAATACCCGCACAATGCCCTCTGTCGAAGGAAAAAATTGTAGGTTCGTACTAAGTGTCATTGCTGAGCGACTTATAGTTCAGCGAAATATTTGGGTCACAACAAATGTGACACGCCCCTTGTCCAACGCCCACCAAATCTTACCAGTAGAATGACCCATCTATGGGACGACGGGGCACTAAATTTCAGTATTGTACGACTAACAATTTCAAAGATATTCTTTATTAAAAATTTGGCTTGTATGGGCAGTGCCACGCCCCCTTGATCAATACCCTCATCATTCCCTCTGTCGAAAGATATGAATAAATGGTAGGTTCGTACTTAATTTCATTGCTGTGCGACCTATAGTTCAGCAAAATATTTGGATCACAAAAAATGTGCCACGCCCCTTTCCCAACGCCCATCATATCCTACCAGTAGAATGACTCATCTATGGGACGACGGGGCACTAAATTTCAGTATTGTATAGCGTGTTTTTTTTAGAGGTATAGAACTTCGAATTGAAATAAAACACAAGAAAATCGTTTTAATGTCCATCAATTTGGCTTTATTGGAAGGATAATTTTATGCCATTAATGTTTAAATATGATTTCGGGCATGTGGCCGCCGCGGCTGGCTCGAATAAAGCCAATTCTACAGGTCCAATTTTCAACCACTTTTTCGAGCATTTGGGGCCGTATGTCGGCAATAACGCCACGAATGTTGGCTTCCAAGTCCCCTAACGTTTCTGGTTTGTTGGCGTAGACGAGCGACTTCACATATTCCCAAAGAAAATAATCCAATGGTGTCAAATCACACGATCTTGGTGGCCAATTGACAGGTCCATTCCGCGAAATTATGCGCTCATCGAATGTTTCCTTCAATAAATCGATTGTGACGTGCGCTGTGTGGCATGTAGCGCCGTCTTGTTGGAACCACAACTCATCCACATTCATGTTGCGCAAAATCTTCCATAAAGTTGATGGACAAAGCTCCAATTGCTGTGCACGGTGGCGAATCGATTCATTCGGGTCCTCTTCAACATTTTGCTCTACAGCGGCAATTGTTTCTTCGGTGCGCACTGTTCGACGTCTCTGCGGATGCGTATTATCACATAGAGTAAACGTAGTGCGAAAACGACCCATGGTTAACCGAATTAATTGCTCTGATGGACGATTATGTCGACCATAAAATGGACGGAGCTTGCGGTAAACTTCGCGAACTGAACCATTATTTTCGAAATAAATTTGCACGATTTGCAAGCGTTGTTCTTTTGTCAACCTGTTCATGATGAAATGGCAAACCAAACTGAACATAAATGACATTAGAGTTGCCAGATTTGACCACAAAATGCCAGTTTTATCTCTATTCGAAAAACAAACCTCTAAAAAAAACTCCCTATACAACTAACAATTTCAAAGATATTATCTATTAAAAATCTGGCTTGTATGAGCAGTGCCACGCCCCCCCTGTCCAATACTCGCCTCATTCCGTCTGTCGAAAGATATGAGTACATGATATGTTCATACTTAGTTTGATTGCTGTGCAACTTAAAGTTCAGCGAAATATTTGGGTCACAAAAAATGTGCCACGCCCCTTGTCCAACGCCCATCAAATCTTACCAGTGGAATCACTCATCTATGGGTCGACGCTATACCGAATTTCAATGCTGTGCGCCTTACAATTTCAAAGATATTGCATTATTAAGATTTGGCTTGTATGGGTGGTGCCACGCCCCCTTGTCCAATACTCGCCCCATTCGCTCTGTCGAAGGACATGACTAAATAGTAAGTTCGTAGTGAATTTAATTGATGTGTGACTTATGGTTCCAAAGTTATTATCTGAAAATGTGCAAAATTCACGGTCAAATTTGGCATGAATTTTCCGACTTTTCCAATAGATTTTCCGGAATTTTCTTTTCGCACGAACCTGAACTGACTTAATACGAATCGAACAAAATAAACCCCATGAAAATCGGCCGTTCCGTTTGAGCGTGATGCGATCACACACATACTGCCACTCTCTTTTATATATATAGACTAGCTGACCCGGCGAACTTCGTCCCGCACGACATTTGTTGTTTTTTTATAATGAAATACGCGAGATGACGAATCAATGGCGATGCAAATTGACGAAGAAACCCAACTAAAGGAAGAGGAGGCAGCTACTGATTAACGCAATCGAGGCCCTCAAATAAGCAATGTTGCTGCTAAGTTTCAGTAAAGAAATGGATAGCGCTTGAACCATATTTAAATTATATTGGCAGGGCTACGCTCCCTTATTCAATACCCGCACAATGCCCTCTGTCGAAGGAGACAATGGTAGGTTCGTACTAAGTGTCACTGCTGAGCGACTTATAGTTCAGCGAAATATTTGGGTCACAACAAATGTGCCACGCCCCTTGTCCAACGCCCATCACATCTTACCAGTAGAATGACTCATCTATGGGACGACGGGGTACTAAATTTCAGTGTTGTACGACTTACAATTTCAAAGATATTCTCTATTAAAAATTTGGCTTGTATGGGCGGTGCCACGCCCCCTTGTTCAATACCCGCACCATTCCCTTTGTCGAAAGATATGAATAAATGGTAGGTTCGCACTTAGTTTCATTGCTGTGCCACTTAAAGTTCAGCAAAATATTTGGGTCACAAAAAATGTGCCACGCCCCTTGTCCAACGCCCATCAAATCTTACCAGTGGAATCACTCATCTATGGGACGACGCTATACCAAATTTCAATGCTGTGCGCCTTACAATTTCAAAGATATTGCATTATTAAGATTTGGCTTGTATGGGTGGTGCCACGCCCCCTTGTCCAATACTCGCCCTGTCGAAGGACATGACTAAATAGTAAGTTCGTAGTGAATTTAATTGATGTGTGACTTATGGTTCCAAAGTTATTATCTGAAAATTTACAAAATTCACGGTCAAATATCGCATGGATTTTCCGACTTTTCCAATAGATTTTCCGGAATTTTCTTTTCGCACGAACCTGAACTGACTTAATACGAATCGAACAAAACAAACCCCATGAAAATCGGCCGTTCCGTTTGACCGTGATGCTATCACACACATACTGCCACTCGATCCACCGCGCCAGTTGGCCTTCAGGATCTCTAAAGTTTAGTAGCCATTTCAATGCAGCATGATCTGTGCGCAGGCAAAACTTTTGCCCATACAGGTATTTGTGGAAGTGTTTCACGCATTCCAATACTGCCAGCAACTCTCTTCGTGTCACACAGTAGTTGCGTTCAGGTTTCGACAAAATTTTACTGTAGTATGCTATCACTTGTTCTTGACCATCTATTATCTGCGATAGCACGCCGCCAATACTATGCCCGCTTGCATCTGTATCCAGCACAAACATCTCTCCAGACACGGGAAAGGCCAGAATTGGAGCAGTGCACAGTTTTTCCTTCAGTCGTGCAAAAGCCTGCTCCTGCTCTTCGCAACACGCGAAGGCTTGATTCTTTTTCGTTAGTTTGTGCAAGCTGCCGGCTATGTTCGCAAATCCAGGAACAAATCTTCGGTAATATGTGCAGGAAACTGCGGAGTTCGTGTAGATTGCGTGGCCGGGGCCATCCTTCACCGCCGTGATTTTGCCTTCATCCGTATGTACTCCGCGGGCGGAAACCGTGTGACCCAGATACTTGACCTCCTTTTGGAACAGCGAGCATTTCTTTGGGTTAAGTTTAAGCCCGGCTTTTTGTATTCGCTCGAATACCTCCTTCAGCTTTCCCAGGTGGTCGTCAAAACTGTTGCCCATCACGATTATGTCGTCCAGGTAGACCAGACACGTCCGCCAATGCAGCCCTTTTAGCACACGTTCCATTAGCCGCTCGAATGTCGCTGGTGCGTTGCAGAGTCCAAACGGCATGACGGTGAACTGCCACAAACCATCGCCAACACTGAAAGCCGTTTCTTCCTTGTCCTTGTCTGCAAGCTCCACCTGCCAATAGCCGCTGCGTAAGTCGAGCGTGGAAAACCACTGTGTGCCTGACAGTGTGTCCAGGGTGTCATCGATTCGAGGTAATGGATAACTGTCCTTTTTGGTTACGTCATTGAGCTTCCGATAGTCCACACAAAAACGGGTACTGCCATCCTTTTTCTTGACTAGCACGACCGGCGAACACCAAGGTCCTGACGAAGGCTCTATGACCTTTTCTTTACCCATGTTTTCGATCAAAGTGGTGACCTCTTCCCTCTTGGCCAGAGGAACTTGTCTTGACGGTTGGCGGATCGGTTTCGCACTTCCGGTGTCGATGTTGTGCTTTACTATGGCTGTTCTTCCGCCCGCTTCTGCTGCAAATATTGACCCATAGTGCTGTAGGAGTGACCGTGCCTTCTGTTTCTGTTCGGCTGTCAATTCGCTGCTCCACTGGTTCTCCTGCGGTATGGCTTCCATGTTAGAACCGCGTTTCCTACTTCCTCCGGGTGGACTGCTTTCGCAATTGACAACTGCTTCAGCCTCTCTACACTCGCCAATGAACGCATCTTTTCCGACATATCTGGGTGTGTTCAGTGGGTTGAGTATCCTGACTGGTGTTTTGCCATTTTTGGGTTCCACTAATGTACGTCCGATTATTATGTTGTCGTATCCTTGTTTTGGCGCTTCTACAACCCACAGCCGACTTGTCCCATCGTCCTCGTCCACCTTTGCCCACACAATCGCCTCGGAATTCGCTGGTATCTTCTGGTGTTGACACGAGACAACTTTCCTTACCGCCACGCTTCGCTCATAGCCGGTGTGCAGGGGGAATTCAACGTTGGCATACTTCAGCACATTTTCTTTCAGGTCCAGCGTAAAACCGTGCCTAATCATGAAATCCACGCCGATAATCACGTCGTCCATTATATCCGCGACGATGAACTCATGTTCCAGGCTGCTGGTGCCGATAGCAATTGTTTTTGTTACTTTCCCTCTTACCGGCGCACGCTCGCCAGTCGCAGTCCTCAGCTGTATGTCATGCAGTGGTTCCCAGTTCTTCAGAAGCTTTCTTTTTATGATCGAATATGACGCTCCAGTATCCAGTCGCAACACGAACAACTTTCCATCTATCTTTCCTTCAATCGTCAAGCTGCTGGGTTGTCGTTTCAACTGCGAGACAAGGACGGTGGGGCAGCAGGTTGTGGGGATCAGCTCACGCCCCTTTGGGCTGACCCGTTTTAGTTTAACGACTCGTCGTCCTCAGCCCTGCGCTTGTTGGCTGGGCCTCGATTGTCAGTATTCCTCGCTTCAGGCGATTGCGATCGAGAACGGGAACGCCTTTTTCGTTGGCGGCAGTCCCGTGCTATGTGACCCTGCTTGCCACATGTCCAGCAAACCACTTTAGAGGAGACCACCCGTGGCCTGCCCGGTGTCTCAGAGCTTATGGCCTGGATTGGAATGTCGTTGTCCGACTGAATTTGGCGTATCCTTGCAGGTGCATACCGAGTGCTCCCAATCCATGTCGCCTCATATGTCATCGCGCTGGTCACCGTCTCCTTAAATGTTGGCTTGCCCATCATCAACGCACTGCGACGTGTCTCTGGATCATGAAGACCTTCAATAAATGACTCAATCTTCATCCTCTCGAGATCATCAGCGCCGAATTTCGGGTAGCACAACTGTACGAGCCGCTCAATGTCTGCTGCATATGTCTGCAGCGCCTCGTTGGCTCTTTGCCTGTGGTTCTTCAGCTCACAGTAGTACAGCGTATGGTTGTACTCGTCGCTGTACTTCGCTGCCAACGCTCTCATGATGGCCTCGTAATCGCTTCTTTCACATTCCGGAACTGATTTCATTACCTCAGTCGCAGGACCTTTCAGCGCCAGTGCCAATCTCCGACCTTTCCTGATATCGGTCCACTGATTTTCCAGAGCAGCCAGGTCGAACTGTAGCTTGAATGTATCGAACGGCGCAGCACCATCATAAGTAGGCACTTCTGTTCTGGAGGCAAAACTTTCCTGAACTGGCGGCAACCATTCTCGCGGCTGTACCTCTTTAAGCCGCTCGTCGATTTTCCTGTTCACCGAATCCTCCAGACTATCGACTCGTTTGTGCAGGGAATCATCCAGGTCGTCAACTCGTTTGTCCAAATTGTCCATTCGCGTCTCGAGATGCTCAACTTTCACTTTCAGCCTATCGGAAATTTCCTCCACCTTCTGCTCTATGCGCGCAGAATTTTCCGCCATATCTCGGTTCGCAGTGTCGACTTTTGCCGAAATTTCCTGATTTGTAGTTTCCAGTTTCGCTGCCATTTCTCGATTCGTAGTGTCCAGTTTCGCTGCCATTTGCGCCGACATTTCGCGATTTTCACGACTGACATTCTCAATTTTCGCAGAAGTTTCCTGAAACATGCCTCTCATTGCAACCATAAGCTGGCTCATGTCCATTGCTTGTGGTGGCGCAGCCGCTGCAGCCGTACTTTGCATCGACGCAGCACCCGCAGGCGATTCCTCCACTTTGGCCGACGCCTCTAGCTCCTGCGTTCCGAACTCGTGCGCAGTCCAATCGACGCCTCGTGCCTCACACGCCTCTTGCAAGCGCAGCTGCAACTCCACTTTACCGCCAGCAGTAGGCAAATTCCAAGCAGCCAGCTCCTTCTTCAGCTGGTCCACCTTCAGCAGCTCGAGTTTAACCATGTCTGCGTTTTTATAATTTTATTTACTATTTTTTTTATTTATTTTTTTTTTTATTTTCAACCAAATGTTACGAATATGAGTTTACCAAGGTTCGTTTGGATTGTGTTTGAAAATAAAACTACTTCAATTATTCAGCGCAAACGCAGTCAAAAACCAACAATCACTTTATTTACAGTTTTACACTTTGCTTGTATCTACACGTGTTTCTACTTTGCTTGCTCAAGTAAGACTCGACCCCTTGCGCTGCACACTGCTGCTTTTATACTAGTTTTCTTATCGCGCCGAAGTTTCTTACACATTCCAGTTGTACTTTCTGTCTCGATTGTTCTAGCACAGCTTATCACCTTTCGCGAACCATCCTCGCCATATTATAGCAAGGTAATTATAGCAAGTTTGCCGTACTCTGAAGTGCATGCCTAAAAGCATGCTATGCATTCATGCATAGCACAGCACAGAGTGCCTCCTCGTTTCAATATGTATATAAAACTGGAGGCGGTACCACGCCTCCTTGTCCAACTTTCTTCTAGTCAAATTGTGCTACTAAGTGGAAAGTTCGCACCAAGTTTCATCTATGTGGTCCTACAGTACTGCGAAAGTATTGGGCGCCGAAGTTTCTTACACATTCCAGTTGTACTTTCTGTCTCGATTGTTCTAGCACAGCTTATCACCTTTCGCGAACCATCCTCGCCATATTATAGCAAGGTAATTATAGCAAGTTTGCCGTACTCTGAAGTGCATGCCTAAAAGCATGCTATGCATTCATGCATAGCACAGCACAGAGTGCCTCCTCGTTTCAATATGTATATAAAACTGGAGGCGGTACCACGCCTCCTTGTCCAACTTTCTTCTAGTCAAATTGTGCTACTAAGTGGAAAGTTCGCACCAAGTTTCATCTATGTGGTCCTACAGTACTGCGAAAGTATTGGGTCATAAAAAATCTGTCGAAAGATATGACTAAATGGTAGGTTCATACCAAGTTTCATTGATGTACGACTTACAGTTCTGCTGAAATATTGGGTCATCAAAAATGTGCCACGCCCCTTATCCAACGCCCATCAACGCTGATTGTTTGATAACCGTATCGTCTTTCAAACAAATACTATAACTGGATTATTTTAGCATGGCGAGAAGGCGTATCTGGTGGGCGTGGTCAATATTATATATCCTATCTTAACATCAATGAAACACGGAATCATTTGATATTAATACTGATTTACCGACATGTACCGTAGCTTCGTTTTGTTATTTTAGTGGGCACTGAAAGTGGGCGTGGGCGATTATATTATAGCCTATGTTTGCCGCAATGACTCGCTGAATCGTTTGATACCCATATTGCTATGACAAATATACCATGGCTAATTTGTTATTATAGTGGGCGTGGCGAAAAGGCATATAAGGTGGGCGTGGTCAATCTTATATATTCTATCTTAACATCAATGAAAGACTGAATCATTTGATATTAATACTGATTTACCGACATGTACCGTAGCCTCTTGTTGTTAGTTTAGTGGGCACGGAAAGTGGGCGTGACCGATTATATTATAGCCTATGTTTGCCGCAATGACACGCTGAATCATTTGATACCCATATTGCCTTACAAAGGCATACCATATATGAGTTTTGTTACCATAGTGGGCGTAAGCAGGGGGCGTGGTCATTCTCATATAGCCTATGTATCATTCCTCCAGATAAAATAATGTTTGGTACTTATTTCATCTAAATCGGTTCAGTGGTTTTTGCCTGATTGTGGCTCAAAAAAGCAACGTCACACTTGTTTTTATATAATAGTATGGATCAAAGATTTCGCTTGTATGGGCGGTGCCACACCCCCTTGTCCAATACCCGCCTCATTCCGTCTGTCGAAAGATATGAGTACATGATAGGATCATACTAAATTTCATTGCTGTGCGACTTATAGTTCAGCGGAATATTTTGGTCACAAAAAATGTGCCACGCCCATTGTCCAACGCCCATCAAATCTTACCAATAGAAAATGTTAAGAATTCACGGTCAAATATGGCAGGGATTTTCCGACTTTTCCAATAGATTTTCCGGAAGTTTCTTCTCGCACGAACCTGAACTTATTTACAAATCCAACAAAAAAAACCCCATGAAAATTGGCCGGTCCCTTTGAGCGTGAATCGCTTACACACATACAGCCACTTTCTTTTATATAAGTTAACACCGGCACATCCGTCAACAAAAACAAGCTGACGCTGCGTCTTCTACTCCAACGGCAGCGCAAGCTGACGCCAGCAACTTCAACAAAAACAAGCTGACACTGCGTCTTCTACTCCAACGGCAGCGCAAGCTGACGCCAGCAACTGCAACAACAACAACCAGCAGAGGAATTGGAGTCCGCCGCCAGCAACTGCAACAACAACAATAACAGCTACGGTCAGCCACCTAGCAGTGTAGCTCAGCTGGGCCGTAGCGTCTTAGGTTTAGTTCAGTTGTAATTTGTCATTCAAACGGTGCATAGCACCCAAAAAAATGAATAAATAAACACAACATAACTGGCGCCCAAGCGTGGGGCCGCTTCCGAAAAAATCCTGAAACCAACAAGTAAGGATCGGTCGCGGTAATCCCGGAAAAAAAATAAGTACCCTATCGAAAGGGGAAAAAATTTAAAAAAATATCCCAATAAGGGAGAACAAAAACAAACGACTCTGCACCGAAGGACAACACACCCTCCGAAGGATGGAAACAGCTGTAATTTTTTTGTTACTAGTGCACCTGACACATTCAGAGCTCCACAATAAGAAAAAAACTTAAAGATAAAACGCAAACATTTTTGACTTGTTCATTTATTATAATTTATACTGCACTGGCTGCAAGGCCTTTAGCCGTAACCTAAAAAATTAAACTAAAACATAAAAATTCATAATGAAAAATTAAAAAACCAAAAATTAGAAATTTTAACGAAAAATTAATGTTCAACTACTAAAAATTAAAAACTAAAACTAAAAATTCAAAAGTAAAAATTGAAACACTAATATTGAAAAAAAAGAATTAGAATAAGAATTAAAAAAAGGCACAAAATAAACTTTTAAATTTAAAAGCAAAAACAACATTTTTAAAAAATTAGAAACTAAAAATAAAATATTAAATTGAAGAATGTAAAATCAAAATCATAAATTCAAAAATAAAAATTGAAAATTAAGAATTAGAAGATTAACAGTAAAAATAAAAAAATTAAATTTAAAAAATTAACGTTAGATAAATTAAAAAAAATGAAATTAAAAATTAGAAACTAAAAAATAAATAAATTAAATATTAAATTGAAAATCCAAATTAGAAAATAAAGATTAAACAATTTAAATTGAAACAATAAAAATTTAAAGGTAAAACTTAAAAAATATAAATTAGAAACTAAAAATTGAAAATAAAACTTGAATAATAAAAGTTAGAAAAGTTAAAAGGCAAAGCAGTAAAATAAGAATATAAAAATTACAAAATAAATTTAACAAAATGAAAATTTAAAAACTAAAATTTTAAAGTATAAATCTAAAAGGAGAAAAGTTTTATTATTAAAAATGTAATTTTAGAGTTAGCTATGATAAGAAATAGAATCGTAATATCTGATTTAAACAATATTCTAAATGGAATGGCATTATCAAAACTAAATGCAGCTAACCCAATGATTTTTAACCTTATGGAAATAAACGAAGTACTCCAGTTCGAGTATTCAATGACTATATCAGATCTGTTACTGTTAGCAAAAGTAAAGATTTACAGCTCTTTAAATGAAATTAAGTACTTTGTAAAAATACCAAAAATCAAAGAAATGTGTAACCTTATAAAGCTGTATCCAGTAGTCTGTAATAATAAAATAATTAAGTTAGAAACCAGCTATATGGCAAAATGTAATGATATCATTAGACCTGTAAGCAACTGTCAGCAAGCGACAACCATATCAATCTGTGAAGAGATCACCGACGCTCCATGCGCGAGGGCAATGATGAACAATAATTCGGCAACCTGCACCACCACAACTGCAACCCAAATAAGTAAAATTCAGTGTGTTGATGATGGCCTCATCATTATAAATGACGCAGCAGCAACCGTCTATGAAGACAACAAACAACCGATAACGCTGAGCAAAGGAACATTTCTAATTACCTACAAAAATAAACTAGCCGTAAACGAATCAAAGTTTGAAACTACAAAGAGTGCAATCCACGAGATAATACCACCTAAATTAATCTCACTCAATATTACCCACCACGAAGAGCTACTGACAATCGAATATCTCCATAACCTGCAGCTGATGAACACAAAACGACTACAAGAAATTTCAGTAGAACCACAGACCTCATATTTCCCATCTTGGCCAAGTCTATCAATAATCGCAGTAAGAATCGTAATGGTTATAATAATGGCATGCTTCATGAGATCAAAGGCAAACACCAAAATCACCTTAAACAACCAAAAAACCAACCACTCGCTAAGTATGGAAGACATGCAAAAGGCAACAATTACCGCCTTTAGAAACGTCGTACGAACCGAGGACGTCTCGTCTTAAGAGGGGGAATAGTTAACACCGGCACATCCGTCAACAAAAACAAGCTGACGCTGCGTCTTCTACTCCAACGGCAGCGCAAGCTGACGCCAGCAACTTCAACAAAAACAAGCTGACACTGCGTCTTCTACTCCAACGGCAGCGCAAGCTGACGCCAGCAACTGCAACAACAACAACCAGCAGAGGAATTGGAGTCCGCCGCCAGCAACTGCAACAACAACAATAACAGCTACGGTCAGCCACCTAGCAGTGTAGCTCAGCTGGGCCGTAGCGTCTTAGGTTTAGTTCAGTTGTAATTTGTCATTCAAACGGTGCCTAGCACCCAAAAAAATGAATAAATAAACACAACATAACTTATATATAGATTACATGGGCGTACCGGAAGGTCATGGGCAAGGTAGAAGGTCCTAGGGCACCTCAGCCAACGTGCCAGGTGCTTATGCATCGCGTAGTAGCAACACCATTTCCGGTACAAGAAAAAATTAAACAGTGTCTAGACCAGTGATGGGCACTAACACAACCAAGCATTTTGACAATGTATGCGTAGAAAGTACTGAACAAAATCAGGGTCTCAATCAATTAACTTTAATATATTGTTACGAAAATGACTTCTCTAAGTTCGTTTTTGGATTGTGCTTGAAAATAAAACCACTTCAATTATTCAGCGCAAACGCAGTCAAAAACCAACAATCACTTTATTTACAGATTTACACTTTGCTTGTATCTAAACTTGTTACTACTTTGCTTATTCAACTAAGACTCCACCCTCCGCGCTGCACACTGCTGCTTTTTATACTTGTTTTCTTATCGCGCCGATGTTTCTTGCATATTGTAGTTGTACTCTCTATCTCGATCGTTCTAGCACAGCCCATCACCTTCGCGAACCATCCTCGCCATATCGGAATTATAGCCAACCGGCCGTACTTCAAAGTGCATGCCTAAAAGTATGCTCGTAAAAGCATTCATGCATAGCACAGCACAGAGTGCCCCATCGTTACACTGCCCACCACTTAGACTTGTTCGTCCCGAACAAGTGCCGAGGCTCCGCCGGAGTAAGACGCCAGGCGCTCCAAATGGACTATTTTCAACCTGGCGTTTCTGTTGCCGCAGCGTTGAACCCTGTACACCACGTCATTAATCCTAGTCACGACCTTGTACGGTCCTTCCCATGACGTTTGAAGTTTTGGAGACAAACCTTTCCTCCGCTGCGGGTTGTAGAGCATTACCAGATCGCCTTCTTGGAACCCTGCGGTGTTAGCCCGTAGATCATATCTGGCTTTCATCTTATCGCTGACCAGTTGGATACGGTCCCTTATAAACTGGTGGATTTCTTCCAGCTCCGACCGCTTATTGACTGCGTAATCAGTCCTAGCGCCTTCCGTCGCGCTGACCACTCCGAACTTCAAGTTAGCAGGCAACCTCAGCTCCGTGCCGAACACTGCTCGGGCTGGAGTGAGTGATGTCGTATCGTGCGGGGCTGACCTATACGCCATCAGGAACAGTGGGATATGCGTGTCCCAATCCTTTTGATTCCTGCCTACCACTCTCCGCAGATATTCTTCCAGCGTCCGATTGAATCGTTCCACCATGCCGTCGGACTGGGGATGCAAAGGACAGGTGCGAGTTTTCCTTATTCCCAGCAGCTCAGACACTTCCTTGAATACCACAGACTCGAAATTCCGGCCTTGTTCCGAGTGCAACTCCAGCGGAACTCCAAATCTGGCCACCCAGTTGTTTACCAGCATTTCCGCGACCGTGGTGGCCTCCTGGTTAGGAATAGGATACACTTCGAGCCATTTGTTAAAATAGTCCATTACCACCAGCACATATTTGTTGCCTTGAGTGCTAAGTGGGAATGGGCCGGCGACGCACAGTGTTGCGAGTTCATATAGCGGAGCGACAAAAATAGAAGGAGTGGTCGTACATAAATGAAATGGTATACAGTTATTGAATGAGTAAAGAACCTACTGTGCAAAATTTCACTGAAATCGGACCAAAACTTCGACCACCTCCCATACAAAAGGATTTCAAAAAACTTCATATTAACAATGCAAATTATCTTAGTTCATAAAAGCTACATTCAAAATATTTGTTTTTTAATATAAATTTATTTATAAATGTGTATGTAGATAAAATGTCCTTTTTTTAAAAGTGATTGAAAATAAAATCTCGATATATTGCTCCACAGCTGCTCAGAAGTTGCTCTTAGAGGGTTAAAATGTTAGACTGACCCCACTAATTTTTCCTCCTGAATATTTCTTTCGAACATACCTACCCCCTGTCTCCAATCCTTAATGAGGCTCCCATACAAAATCATCGTTTTTATAAATTGAGCTCCCACTGTTTCCAGGTTGCCCCCAGATGTATCAGATGTAAGGCTGACCCCCATTTATTTTCGCTTCCAAATATTTTTTCTATACACACCTAACCGCTATATCCAACTCTTAAGGTGGCTGCCATACAAAACTAGTCATTTTCAATGGAACTGCTCTACACTTGTAAATGTAGTAAAGTAAGCGAGGAAACATCGCATCTGGGAAACTACTAAACCGATTTGAACGATTTCTTCATCAATCGTCAACATTCCAGTGTGCAAAAAATACAAAATTAATTAAAGTTAAAAAATTCACCACCAGAGGGCGCCTCCTATACAAGTGAAGTAGTTAGGTTGTCAAATTTTGGGTCTGTACGAAAAAAAATCAAAGTGTACTGTCGAAACTCCATTAACCCCTCTATTTCGAATATAATAGTAATCGTAATTGATTTTCCGAAGCTATCTTCAACAAATTTTTCCATCAGCAGCAGAGCATTATTTGACAGATTGCATTGGCATTCAACCAAACGGTGAAAATATCGAATTTGAACTCAAGTCTTCACCGAAAAATGCTAATAACTTGCATTCGCGCAAATATGCGCAGCTGAAAATTGTAAAGCATAATGTACATACTTGCCGAAACAAAATATCAAAAAATTGCAAAAGTGATATTTAGTGTTTTTTTTTTAAAATCACTTTTCAAGTTTGAACTCACTTTTTATTCACTCGTTTTCATTACATCATTTTCATCATAACAGTATTGCTCAGAGATGAAAGTAATCAGCAAAATTTTGGTCTTAGCAGACCTAAATTATATGAAACTTACGACAATATCAACTTTTAGGGACCTGCTCATAATTTATTTTGAAATATTCAACCTCAAAGTCAAAGAAAAAATTTGCTGTTTGTACACAATTTTTTTTCAACGCTGGAAGAACGTACTTTAAGAGCTCAGAACTTCTGTGTTATCCAATAGTTTTTCATAAAACTTCGGATTTCTCTTAATTGAAATATTTCCAACAAAACCTCATACTCAGATTTTTGTGGTTATAACATTGCATTTTGGCATTTTTGTCACTACTCGCAACACTGTGCGACGTCCATGGCAATTCGCTCGAAGGGCGCTCCCACGTTGTACTGCTGCATGCGGCCCCGAGATCTTCTTGTCGGCCCTTTCGCAGCCGAACATCGATCACAGCTCTTAATCCAATCGGCTACAAACGCCTGGCATCCTACCCAGTAGAATCGTCTTTTTATTTTGGCGACAGTTTTTGTGATGCCTAGGTGCCCTCCGCTGGAGTCGTTATGGTATGCCTCGATCACCTCGTTGATCCTGCATTTCGGGACTACAATTAAGGAATTGCTGGTCCGGCCATCCTCACTGTCCCACTCGCGGTATAGGCAGCCAACAGACAGCCGCAGACTTTGCCACTGTGCCCAGTAAGCCTTCGCGATCGGGCTTTCACCGGCCATCTCCTGCCAGTCTGGACGTGCGCCTTGCTCCTTGCCTTCAATGATTTTTGCAAGATCCGTATCCTCGCGCTGGTCCTCTTGTATCCTCTCCGCAGACCACTCTTCCTCTGGCATAACGCTTACCAATCGGACGTCCACTATCTGCTCTTTGCTTTCGGCTCGCGAACAATGCCTGCATTCGGTTTTACACGGACGGCGTGACAAGGCATCGGCATTTCCATGACTGCTACCCTTGCGATGCTCTATAGTATAGTCGTAGCTCTGCAGCCGCTCGATCCACCGCGCCAATTGGCCTTCCGGATCTTGAAAGTTCAGTAGGCATTTCAATGCAGCATGATCTGATCTTCAATGCAGCAGGCGAAACTTTTGCCCATACAGGTATTTGTGGAAGTGTTTTACGCATTCCAATACTGCCAGCAACTCTCTTCGTGTCACACAGTAGTTGCGTTCCGGTTTCGACAAAATTTTACTGTAGTATGCTATCACTTGTTCTTGACCATCTATTATCTGTGATAGCACACCGCCAATACTACGCCCGCTTGCATCTGTATCCAGCACAAACATCTCTCCAGACACGGGGAAGGCCAGAATTGGAGCAGTGCACAGTTTTTCTTTCAGTCGTGCAAAAGCCTGCTCCTGCTCTTCGCAACACGCGAAGGCTTGATTCTTTTTCGTTAGTTTGTGCAAGCTGCCGGCTATGTTCGCGAATCCAGGAACAAATCTTCGGTAATATGTGCAGGAAACTGCGGAGTTCGAGTAGATTGCGTGGCCGGGGCCACTCCTTCACCGCCGTAATTTTGCCTTCATCCGTATGTACTCCGCGGGCGGAAACCGTGTGACCCAGATACTTGACCTCCTTTTGGAACAGCGAGCATTTCTTTGGGTTAAGTTTAAGCCCGGCTTTTTGTATTCGCTCGAATACCTCCTTCAGCTTTCCCAGGTGGTCGTCAAAGCTGTTGCCCATCACGATTAAGTCGTCCAGATAGACCAGACACGTCCGCCAATGCAGCCCTTTTAGCACACGTTCCATTAGCCGCTCGAATGTCGCTGGTGCGTTGCAGAGTCCAAACGGCATGACGGTGAACTGCCACAAACCATCGCCAACACTGAAAGCCGTTTCTTCCTTGTCCTTGTCTGCAAGCTCCACCTGCCAATAGCCGCTGCGTAAGTCGAGCGTGGAAAACCACTGTGTGCCTGACAGTGTGTCCAGGGTGTCATCGATTCGAGGTAATGGATAACTGTCCTTTTTGGTTACGTCATTGAGCTTCCAATAGTCCACACAAAAACGGGTGCTGCCATCCTTTTTCTTGACTAGCACGACCGGCGAACACCAAGGTCCTGACGAAGGCTCTATGACCTTTTCTTTACCCATGTTTTCGATCAAAGTGGTGACCTCTTCCCTCTTGGCCAGAGGAACTCGTCTTGGTGGTTGGCGGATCGGTTTCGCACTTCCGGTGTCGATGTTGTGCTTTACTATGGCTGTTCTTCCGCCCGCTTCTGCTGCAAATATTGACCCATAGTGCTGTAGGAGTGACCGTGCCTTCTGTTTCTTTTCGGCTGTCAATTCGCTGCTCCACTGGTTCTCCTGCGGTATGGCGTCCATGTTAGAACCGCGTTTCCTACTTCCTCCGGGTGGACTGCTTTCGCAATTGACAACTGCTTCAGCCTCTCTACACTCGCCAATGAACGCATCTTTTCCGACATATCTGGGTGTGTTCAGTGGGTTGAGTATCCTGACTGGTGTTTTGCCATTTTTGGGTTCCACTAATGTACGTCCGATTATTATGTTGTCGTATCCTTGTTTTGGCGCTTCTACAACCCACAGCCGACTTGTCCCATCGTCCTCGTCCACCTTTGCCCACACAATCGCCTCGGAATTCGCTGGTATCTTCTGGTGTTGACACGATACAACTTTCCTTACCGCCACGCTTCGCTCATAGCCGGTGTGCAGGGGGAATTCAACGTTGGCATACCTCAGCACATTTTCTTTCAGGTCCAGCGTAAAACCGTGCCTAATCATGAAATCCACGCCGATAATCACGTCGTCCATTATATCCGCGACGATGAACTCATGTTCCAGGCTGCTGGTGCCGATAGCAATTGTTTTTGTTACTTTTCCTCTTATCGGCGCACGCTCGCCAGTCGCAGTCCTCAGCTGTATGCCATGCAGTGGTTCCCAGTTCTTCAGAAGCTTCCTTTTTATGATCGAATATGACGCTCCAGTATCCAGTGTCAACACGAACAACTTTCCATCTATCTTTCCTTCAATCGTCACGCTGCTGGGTTGTCGTTTCAACTGCGAGACAAGGACGGTGGGGCAGCAGGTTGTGGGGATCAGCTCACGCCCCTTTGGGCTGACCCGTTTTAGTTTAACGACTCGTCGTCCTCAGCCCTGCGCTTGTTGGCTGAGCCCCGATTGTCAGTGTTCCTCGCTTCAGGCGATTGCGATCGAGAACAGGAACGCCTCTCTCGTTGATGGCAGTCCCGTGCTATGTGACTCTGCTTGCCGCATGTCCAGCAAACAATTTTAGAGGAAACCAACCGTGGTCTGACCTGTGTCTCAGAGCTTATAGCCTGGATCGAAATGTCGCTGTCGGGCTGGATTTGACGTATCCTTGCAGGTGCATACCGAGTGCTCCCAATCCATGTCGCCTCATATGTCATCGCGCTGGTCACCGTCTCCTTAAATGTCGGCTTACCCATCATCAACGCACTGCGACGTGTCTCCGGGTCATGAAGACCTTCAATAAACGACTCAATCTTTATCCTCTCGAGATCATCAGCGCCGAATTTCGGGTAGCACAACTGTACGAGCCGCTCAATGTCTGCTGCATATGTCTGCAGCGCCTCGTTGGCTCTTTGCCTGCGGTTCTTCAGCTCACAGTAGTACAGCATTCTGTTGTGCTCGTTGCTGTACTTCGCTGCCAACGCTCTCATGATGGCCTCGTAATCACTTGTCGAACATTCCGGAACTGATTTCATTACCTCAGTCGCAGGACCTTTCAGCGCCAGTGCCAATCTCCGACCTTTCCTGATATCGGTCCACTGATTTTCCAGAGCAGCCAGGTCGAACTGTAGCTTGAATGTATCGAACGGCGCAGCACCATCATAAGTAGGCACTTCTGTTCTGGAGGAAAAAATGTTCCTGAACTGGCGGCAACCATTCTCGCGGCTGTACCTCTTTAAGCCGCTCGTCGATTTTCCTGTTCACCGAATCCTCCAGACTATCGACTCGTTTGTGCAGGGAATCATCCAGGTCGTCAACTCGTTTGTCCAAATTGTCCATTCGCGTCTCGAGATGGTCAACTTTCACGTTCAGCCTATCGGAAATTTCCTCCACCTTCTGCTCTATGCGCGCAGAATTTTCCGCCATATCTCGGTTCGCAGTGTCGACGTTTGCCGAAATTTACCGATTTGTAGTTTCCAGTTTCGCTGCCATTTCTCGATTCGTAGTGTCCAGTTTCGCTGCCATTTGCGCCGACATTTCGCGATTTTCACGACTGACATTCTCAATTTTCGCAGAAGTTTCCTGAAACATGCCTCTCATTGCAACCATAAGCTGGCTCATGTCCATTGCTTGTGGTGGCGCAGCCGCTGCAGCCGTACTTTGCACCGACGCAGCACCCGCAGGCGATTCCTCCACTTTGGCCGACGCCTCTAGCTCCTGCGTTCCGAACTCGTGCGCAGTCCAATCGACGCCTCGTGCCTCACACGCCTCTTGCAAGCGCAGCTGCAACTCCACTTTACCGCCAGCAGTAGGCAAATTCCAAGCAGCCAGCTCCTTCTTCAGCTGGTCCACCTTCAGCAGCTCGAGTTTAACCATGTCTGCGTTTTTATAATTTTATTTACTATTTTTTTTATTTATTTATTTTTTATTTTCGACCAAATGTTACGAATATGAGTTTACCAAGGTTCGTTTGGATTGTGTTTGAAAATAAAACTACTTCAATTATTCAGCGCAAACGCAGTCAAAAACCAACAATCACTTTATTTACAGTTTTACACTTTGCTTGTATCTACACGTGTTTCTACTTTGCTTGCTCAACTAAGACTCGACCCCTTGCGCTGCACACTGCTGCTTTTATAGGGTAGTAGGTTCGGTTATGGGCATAGTTCGGTTGTGGGCACCCCTGCGTATCTTTTGATAGAAAGCAGGCTAGGTTTTTCTGATAAATACCATTCGTTTATTATGGAAGCACGATCATTTTGTACCGAATACCGAATCGAAAAGACGCGTCTGCTTTGTGCTGGGACCATATATATCTTTCTGTGCTTAAAAAAGAAGACAAACATTTTTTTAAACCTTTTAAATAGGGTTAAAAATCGAAGTGAATCCATTGAAATGTTGAGTGCAATGCATTTTTATTTAGTTAAATTATTATACTTTGTGATCCAATATCGATTAGAACCAATATGTTTACACCAAAAAAATGTTTCACCACTTTTCAAAATGGCTGCCAAATTCGGTTGTGGGCACCCCTTTTTTGTGATTTGTTAAGTTTAATAAATTATGAACGCGAAAAAAGGTGGAATATCGTCGTTGAAGGTGATTTTACGCATTTTTCGGTTGTTTTAGCCATGTCATCCAAGGAGAAATGAAAAAAATCGTCCGATATCAATTTTAATGATATCGATTTAATAATGCCATTAAACATTGTTCTGCGGATAAGTTACGCACAAAATCAACTGCCACAGAGTATGCGATTTCCCGAAGCACTCTTCAATGCTACGGGAAGAGACATCAAAGCCGTCAACGATGGTGCTTTATTGGATTTTGTTCGTGGATGTAACATGCACGTGCCATCGGTAAATTGGTGTTTTTCCACATTCTTCATTTCACAGCACTTGAAGAGTGTTGATTAATTAGGTTGAATTTCATTTTACTTTAGGTCTGCTCGACAGCCCAGGAGAACGACGTGGTCACTTACATTTTGAAATGCCCGCCCATCTAAAGTGTGCCGGCATGCGTGCCAGCTACTTCACATGCGTACACTGTGCTTAAAACAAAGCAAGTTTAATTTTTTTTACATTCGTGTTGGTTTTTCTTCAAATTTTTGCATTTCCAGCAGGTTTTCCAAGGGTGCCCACAACCGAACCAAAAAAATATTTTCGTTAAAAATTACTACTTTACAAAATTTAAAAAAAAACTTTTCTATTTGACGGCATCGGTTTATTTTCTTCATTAGTTGTTAGCTAAGGTCTCTAGCTTTCCATAGATATCCATATGTCCGTATAATATGAACTGGGTGATAAGTTATGAGCCAAAAACAAAAGGGTGCCCACAACCGAACCTATTCCCTTATTTATAATACTCAATGACTAAATGATATGTTCGTACTAAGTTTCATTGATGTGCGACTAACAGTTCCAAAACTATGCGGATAGTTTGGATCAAACAAATGTGCCACGCCACTTGTCCAACGCCCATCAAATTTTAACAGTAGAATGACACTTCTATGGGGCGATGTCATACCAAATTTTAATGCTGTGCGACTTACAATTCCGAACTATTCCATTTAAAAGATTTTAGTTGTATGGGCGGTGCCACACCCCCTTGTTCAATACACACCCCATTCCCTCTATCGAAGGTCATGATTAAATAGAAAGTTCGTACCAAATTTAATTGATGTGTGACTTATGGTTCCAAAGTTATTGTCTAAAAATGTATTTTGGTGGTGCCACGCCCCGTTTTCCCGACTTTTCTTTTTTCCTAAACCTTCGCGTAGCAATTACGAACAAACACGCCGAAAGAAGTATTAAATTTGGTCCAGTCGTTTTCAAGTTTTAAGCATCCGAACGGACCAAGATTCCTTTTTAAATATAAGTTAGCGTAAACAAGGTGCGGAGTTGTAGTTGGCTCGCGCGAGTTACATCTCAGGTTGCGTCTACTGACGGCATGCAATTGTGCACCATATCGCATGAACCGCCAGTACGTAACTTAAGCCGCAAAGTCAGAATTTTTTTAGTATGTGAAAATGTACGATACCGCAAGGTGCCGGACATGGAAGCAGAATCGAGGTGGCTGAGTTTGCGAGGCAGTCTGAAGCTAGACACAAAGCAAATCGGTTGTTTGCATTTAACTGGCGCAGTCGCGGAGCCGAACAAAAATAAAAAAGTGACAAAGTGAAGAAACATAGAAAATTAAAGAAAAATTTACTAATTTTCGCAGACACTTCACAGTCTCGTGGTGCTTTAAAATCGTAATAGACATTTAAAGTAAAACACAAAAAATACAACAACAACAACGAAAATGGCAAATAATATTGAACAGTGCCTAGTGGCTATAACCCAGCTTCTGCAATAACAATCAATTCAAAACTCTCCAAGTTGGGCAAGCATCATCGAAAAGGAGTTGAAGTATGTTCAACCATTTGACGGCGAAAGGAAAAACCTTACATCCTTCATCAGAGCTGTGGAGCGAGTAATTGGCAACCATCCCCAAAGGAGTGACCTGGTGTTTCAAATTGTCTACAACACCAAATTTCAAGGATCAGCCAGGAGCGTTTTAGACGTGGATGAGCCCGATGGTTGGGAACAGTGCAAGTCAAGACTTAGGCAGCACTATAAGTCGTCCAAAGACCAAATGCAGCTGACCAAAGAAATTTCACTGTTAAAGGTAAGCAGCGTGAAAGACTTAAGCGGAAAAGTCTTAAAGTTAAAAGAAGACATTGCCGAATATGGCACAACAAATCAAAATGGGGACGTGATGAAGAACATTCTGTCAGGAATACTGATTCAACGAGTCAAAACCCTTTCGGCAGGCACCTTAGCCTTTGCAATAAGAAACTGTGTTTCTTTAAGAGAATTGTCCGACACTATTTATAACTTCATCGGAATGGATGAAGGAAATTTAAACACCAATTTTCTAATTAAAAATAGTAATAATTTTAAGTTCGATAAAAGCAAACCAAGTAGACAAAGTGGCGGCACAGGACAAACAAATCTGTCACATAATTATAGTGGTTATTTTAGTAGCAATCGGAATAACAACAGCAATAATTCTCGCCAAAACACCCCCCAACAAAGTTCATTCAATTCGAATAATCATCAAAGATATTATCATACAACAGACCACATAACAACCAAAATGGGCAAAACAGATCTAACTATAACCCAACACAGCAAACAAGACAATCCGCTATGGATGTTGACACAATGAGTGACATTGAACACAACAATACTTTAGGGCAAAACGTAGAGGTAGAGGAAAATTTTTTTATCAACTAGCCTCGGACTCGATAAAAATTTATTTAAGCTTAACATTATATAGTGAAAAATTTACAACATTAATCGATACTGGATCTACAATTAGTCTCCTTAATAAAAAGACATTTCACAAATTTAATCCCCCAATAATAGACTCAAGCCCCAGAACGATTTTAAGAACAATTACTGGAGAAACTAGTAAGCCATGCCAAGTAGTAGCTACCCCTTGTCCAGTAGAATTCGGTCAACCAGAAAAGGCAAGAATGAGGTTTCTACTTGTCAGTTATGATAAACCTTTTGATGTGCTTTTAGGTATGGACTGGATAGCAAAAAACGTTGAAACAATTAATTTGCAAAGTCACAACGTTATTCTCAATAATGGAATAAATCTTCCATTTTCAAAGACACCTTTGGAAGAAATTCAGGTTTTAGAAATAAATGAGGTGCAAAATATACATTTGGGCCATTTAAATGAGCCAGAAAGAAAAATGATTAAAAACCTCTTAAAAAAATACAATAAACTGATCTACAAGGAGGGTGATTCTCTCACAAATACCAAGTCCGTCGTCCACGAAATCAAAACTGTTAATGATCAACAAATAAACTCAAGAATTTATAGACTACCACCTTATCAAGAAGAAGAAATTAGAAGACAGGTTTTTGATATGGAAAAACAGGGTATAATTAGAAAAAGTAGGAGCAAGTACAGCTCACCGGCTATTTTAGTTCCCAAAAAAATAGACAACTCTGGAGTTCAAAAATTTAGACTCGTTGTCGATTATAGAAGACTAAATCAACTAACCGTTGATGACAAATATCCATTGCCAAATATTGACGGGATCCTTGATAAGCTGGGCAAAGCACAATATTTCAGTACTTTGGACCTAGCTAAAGGTTATCACCAGATTCTTATGGCAGAAAAGGATATTGAAAAAACTGCATTTATTACTCCAGCTGGCTTATACGAATATGTCCGAATGCCGTTTGGGCTGAAAAATGCCCCTGCAACATTCCAGCGATTAATGAATGAAATATTGAGAGAATTTATAAATAAAATTTGTGTGGTCTATCTAGACGATATTCTGATATTCTCCACATCCCTCGAAGAACATGGAAAAAATTTAGAAAAAGTATTTAAAAAATTACACGAGCATTACCTAAAACTGCAGGCTGATAAGTGTTCATTTCTAAAAAAGGAAACCCAGTTTTTAGGTCACATTCTCACAAAGGAGGGAATCAAACCAAACCCTGAGAAAATAAGAACAATCCAAGACCTAAATATACCCAAAACAGAAAAGCAATTAAAAGGCTTTCTAGGAGTTACCGGATACTATAGAAAGTTTATAAAAAACTACTCAGCCATAGCTTATCCTATGATTAAATACTTAAAGAAGGGTTGCAAAATTAATATAAACGATCCACAGTATATCGCCAGCTTCGAAAATTTAAAATCCTTAATATCGACGCACCCAATATTGAAATTTCCAGAGTTTGATAAGGAATTCACCATAACTACGGACGCTAGTGATTTTGCTATCGGGGCGGTATTGTCCCAACATGGTCATTGAATGTCGAATTTTTAACGTGAGTGCCGCCACAGTGTGGCCTAACCCCACGGTGCTCAAAAGCACAGCGTATCAAAATTAAGCATTGATAAGCGCCCCGGGAGCAAGCTCCCGGTACCAATTGGGTTAATGTAAATGGACATTACCCCTCCTTGGTAGGGATCGAGGCCTATCTAAACCTCTGCCGTGCTATGGGTCCGGCACCCGGTTGTAAACGCAACTCCACGCCGAGACGAAACTCTACCCGCATTTGGGTGTTAAACCACGCCACCACGAAACTCCCCGAGGGGGCCATTCCCATGATCAGGCTGAAGCACAAGGCTCCAGGGGCACCCTGATTCCCGTGGTACCAGACAAAGCCTCTGGTCAGACTTCGTAGCCGTGCTACTACCAGTTGAGCCCCATTTAGCTCGTGGACTGGTGACCACCACACCGCACTTGACTCCATTCACGTGCGCACTCATTCATCCACTCAAACAGACCAGCCCCCTCGCCCACTCACACATTCACACTTGGCAATACACTAAACTGCCGTCGCCGCCGAAACACAGCATTCGCATAATCATTCATTATGGCAATCAGCTGGCTGGTGGAGAGTGCTTCACGCACACACCACACACCGTCCGTCCGACTAATCCCCATCCGCCCTAGATCCCTCAAATCTGAGTACAACGGGCACTCACACAACACATGCAACCAATCCTCACGCACAGCCCCACACATACACTCAGCACTTGCACTCAGGGCTCTCTCATGCAAAAATGCATTGAGTGACCCGTGTCCGGTGAGTAGGAACCCAAGGCTCAAGCCGAAACCGAAATCCTTGAGCCCTACCACGAACCTCACGTCCCGTATGTACTCATAGGTCGTTCTGCCATGAGGACTTTCGTCCCAACGTTGCTGCCAACGTTGCAGAACACAGTCCTGCAGTATTCGCTTACGCTTCATACTGTCAGCACTCTCCACACCTTCGCCTTGCAGCCACTCATACTGCAGCAGCACCTCTCTGTTCCCCCTCCTTAGCCCGAAGCCCACGGCACGCCGTATGACTACGAGATCCAGAGGAGCCGCACCCATCAACACCTGCAATGCATCTGTTGATACAGTGCGGCACACAGGCACAGGTTGTATTAACAACATAACACACTGAATAGACAGCAAGTGTTTGCGGCCTACAACCGTCGCGGCCAATTCGTGCCATGCCGACGCTCCGTACGCAGCACAAGCTACGAACAGACCGTGGTAAATGAGTCCCGAGTCCCCAGTCACTCCTGAGTATCCGGCGCACCTGTCCCATCATACACACAACCCTCTCTTTCAGCCTGACCAAGTGGGGAGCAAAACTCAAACGCTCGCCAATGGTTAGCCCCAAGTACTTGACTTGCGTCTCATACCGGAGGCCAACACCATTCACACGCACAATGGGCGGACGACTGCGAGCCAATTTGCCTTTCAGCAGCATGGTCACAGTCTTGTCCATTGCCACATCCACACCCACCGATTCACCCCATTCACACACCATGCACATATATTGCTCCCCCAAGCGCTCTACATCCGCTCTTGATCTGCCCTCCACAAGGATAAGCAGATCATCCGCATACGCACAACACTTGCATACTGCTGCCAGACGCCGCAGTAGTGGATCCATCATGTAGTTCCATATATATGGACCACAGACGGAACCCTGCGGGCATCCTCGAGCCACATCTATTTCAACCCGTTCATTCTCCCCAATCACACATGCCTTCCTGTCTGAGAAATAGCTCTTCCAGAGAGCTGTTTCCAGGCAGTTGGCATGATTCAACCACTCAACCACTTCATCCCAGCGCAGGTGATCAAACGCCCCCCTAAAATCTACAAACACACCGAGAACATAGTTCCCGCAACTCTCACGCACCACCGATTTAACATACATCCACGCATCTTCCACGCCGAGTCTCTTTCGAAACCCAAACTGTCTATCCGATAGCCAACCCAGTTGCGCTTGAAGCCGATCCACCATAATCCGTTCCAGTACTTTACCAAGTACCGGTAGGAGGCAGATACCCCGATAAGAACGGGGATTAGTCCTGATCTTATCAGGAGACTTCAAGAGCACTACGACCCTAGCTATCTTCCACGCGAGTGGAAAATAAGCCTCATAAAGGCATTTCTCATAGATGGCCTCCAGGTACTCCGGAATGACTTTGTACAAGGCTTTGCACATCTCGCCAGTCAAACCATCGACACCCGGTGACCTTCTAGACCTAACCAGGCCAAATGCATAACCTAACTCTCCGTCTTCTAATGGCTCAGCAGCTGCCACTTGTGCTGGTGGCGTCTGCTCAACCGCCCTAGGAAAGAACTCGGCTAAGAGAACGTTCACACTGTCCCTCCATGTTGATGTCATAGTGTCAGCAACACGGAGGGCGCTCACTTCCACCTGCTTCCTCTTAGAGCGGCAGATCCGATAGACATGACCCCATGGATCATCCCTATGGTCTGCCACAAACTCCCGCCAATTGTCTTCCTTCACGCGAACAAGCATACTCTTGTACTCATTCATACACCTATTGAAATCAGACCTGCGCTGGGCCAAGTGCTCAGAATTGGCCGCCCGGGCGCGCTGAAACTTTCGTCTCAGACGCCTGACCGACCGCCTCTTTGCACTCAGCTCACTCGTCCACCACTTCACCCGCCTCTGATTCACTCTCTCCCATTTCTGAAGCATACTGTCGTTCACGCGCCAGACACACTCGTTAAGACGAGCGACCTGGTCGTCCACATCCATACTTCCAAACTCACTAAGTGGCACTTCCGTGACCACTTCACGCACATGGAAACCATAAGTTTCCCAATTCACACCACAGGTGCGCCATCGCCTGTCACACACACCCGCCCTTTCATTCACACTGTGGTCAGGCACAGTAATCACAATTTCAATCAAATTGTGATCGCTTATGCCCCACCCACCACGGACACGCCAGCTGAATTCAAACATTCTGCTCGCTGCCCCATTCACTAGAGTCACGTCAATGTCACTCACCCCTCTAGGCCCATCAAACGTATACCATTCACTTGGTTCGTTGAGAACAACAATGTCTCGCGGAACCAACCATTCACTCATTGCCTCACCCCTACTGTGGCTCTGGTAGCCGGCAGAATGCCGTGATACCTTGCTGAACCACAGCGGAGATGTGGCATTTGCATCCACACCCACCAAGACAGGTGTGCCGCCTGCCAGACGGAACACCGTGTCGAGGTAGCTCAAGTAGGGCTCTAGAGGCTCACCATACTTGCAGTAAACACTGCACACTATCACTTTGCCAAAGTGACCTTGCACACTGACACAAACACCATATTCAGTCGCACACACAACCATACAGTCCAGATGGACATCATTCACAATTACAGCCGCATTTGCCCTGGTGTCAGAAAAGACCCGCATTGCTGCAGGTATTCCCCGTAGGACACCATTGGTGGCGTACGGTTCCTGCACCAGGGCAATTGCACTGCCACATTCACACATACATGCACCTAGCTCACACATCACGGCATATGCGCCCTGACAGTTCAATTGTACTGCCTGCAGACCCATCAATGACGAGCCTGCGCCCTGGCTAGAATTTGGCTGTACGCCGGACAGTCGGTGGACATCATGTAATGTCCAGCCGGCTTGCCCAGGAACGCGCAATTCCGGCAATGCAGCTCATTGCTGCATTGCTGGACGCGATGACCGCTCTGGCCACAGCGCCGACAAACGTCCGCTTTCATACGACACTCAGCCACTCTATGGTCAAAACTCAGACATCTAAAGCAGCCAGGCATCGGCATGAAGGGCCGCACGCGGAACGAAAACCACTTGATGTAGCATCGCTCCGCCTCCAGAAGGGACGAAAGCAAGCCTTCGTTCCCCTCCAACACGACGTTGGATGCTCCACCAGAGCCTACCGTCCACGGGCGACTCACCATGCGGACGCCTTTCTTAAAGGCAGCCGGGCTTATCCGCTCTTTGAGGTTCAACTCATAGAGCTCCTCCATGAATTCACTCGGAGAAATCTCCGAGTGAACCCCATGGACGACAACCCTCGGGCCCAGCTTTTCGTTCGCAGCCACGTCAAGCCCAAGCTCGCTCAGTTTGGCATTCTGGGTCAGCTTCACTGCTTCGGCCTTGGAGGGGGTGCGAATAATCGCACCGCCACCACGCAGTGGCTTCACCTCGTGAACCCTCACGCCCAGTGAAGGACCCGCCTCTTTAACGACCTTGGTGGCCACTTCTTTCCCCGATGCCTTGGCATCACGGCTCCGGACAACAACGGACCAAGTCTGCGCCGGCCACACAGTCATGGCCTGCGCAACCGGTACAGACACCGGCGCCAAAGCAGCGGCCGCCTGGGGGGCGCCCACACGCACCGCACTCGGCGCCGGCATGGCCCGTGAGGCCGAAACTCCCGCACTCTCCAGGCCAGCGATGCGGCCCTTCAACGTGGCATTCTCGGCCACGAGCTTCATGAGCAACAGCTCATACTCGCCCGCGACCTCAACCACCTTCTTCATGGCGACGGCGCTGACACCATCCACCCCAATCACGGCAGCCATGACTTTCGCCGTGATGGCCTTCAGGGCAACCACCGACTCCTGTGCCTCCGACGCAGGTGGCCCCTGGTCAACAGCCGCCGCCTTCACCCCCTTCTTCAATCGCACTGCCAAGCGCGACACAGCCGGCACCTCACCGCCAGCCGCAACGACGGATACATTTGCACCCGACTTCACGGCCGACGACTCAGCACCTTCCGTGCTCGTGCTGGCCACATCCATCTCCTCTCCTCCTACAGTGTCGGCGGGCGAAGCCGCGCGCCCAAGCGACTTGTTCCTCCCGGACAAAGCCGCGCGCCCAAGCCCTACCCCGGGCGAAGCCGCGCGCCCAAGCCCTTCTTCGGGCGAAGCCGCGCGCCCAAGCCCTACCCCGGGCAAAGCCGCGCGCCCTTTGCCGGGCGAAGCCACATGCCCAACCCTCTTACGAGGGGGCGACCGGACGTCCGCCGACACTGACTCCGCATCGGAAGACGTCATGTCGGTCGTTTCACGACCGGACGGCTCCCGGGCAGAGTCCCCTGCCACACTCCCCTTGCGCTTAGGGCGCCCCATTCACTCACTACTTACACTAACAACTAACACTAGACTATTTATTCTATTAATCTACAACAACAACAATCACACAACTCAAGTAGTTGTAGCAACAACTACTATACACACCACAAGTGCCTTACGGCTACTTGCTTGAGCTCAAGCAGTACACAAACAATGCACACAGGCCACCTAACGGCAACCTGTTTACACTTTTGTGCACACCAACAATTACACACAAGCCACCGACGGTGACTTGTTTACGCTAATCTACCCAACAACAATTGCACACAAGTTACCAACGGTAACTTGTTTACAAAAATTTACTCACAATATACCGCTACTCTGGCACACTGAATCGCACACTGAATCGCACACTGTATATTAGCACTGAGAAACTCACAAACACGTCCGTTCGCACTGGCGTCTCACTCGACATGGTCAGCCAGTATGTTACACTTCTCGAACACTGAATAGTCATGAGCAAAATTACGCAACCACCGACAAGGAATTCTTAGCAATCATATACGCTGTTACATATTTTAGGCCCTACATACACGGAAAAAAATTTAAAATTGTTACAGACCACTGCCCAATAAAATATCTGAATAGCAAATATAAGGGAAAAGAATTATCACAACGGCATAACAGATGGCTCTTAAAGCTACAAGAATACAACTATGAAATCATATACCTTAATGGAAAAGAAAACGTAGTAGCAGATTTTCTGAGTCGTATAGCAAATGCACCCAAAATAAACGAAGAAAATGACAAAGAATCAAATTTTGCAATGTCCCAAAGTATTTACTCACTACGAAATCAAAATTGCGAGTCAAATTTCGAGGTATCTGACACGGTTCACTCAGCCGAAGAAGAATAGCGAGAGCATATTATTATAAAAGAAGATATCGTTAACAAATACCAAACTCAAATCATAATAACTTATAATCCTGAAAATAGTATGACAACCTGTCACAAAAGAGTTATAATCGAAATTAACCCTACTGAAAGTGAATCCATTATCAAAAACACATTAATGACCTATTTTAAAACTGGAAGAGTAGGTATTTATTCAGATGTCACAGAAGCAGATTATCACAAAGTACAACTTATAATAATTTCAACATTCCCTCAGCAGAGCAATTTAAAATTTGTCAAATGTACTAAAAGAGCAAAGGAAATAGTAACTGAAGAAGAATTGCATAAACAAATCTCTTTGTATCATAGTAACGAATCAATGCACAGTGGAATTAGCGAAACATACAATTCATTGAAAGATAAGATCTATTTTCCAAAACTTAAAAACCACGTTCACTTAATAATTAACAATTGTCAAAAATGCCAAAAGATCAAATATGATAGGAAGCCAATAAGACCGAAATTTCAATTTACAGAAACCCCAAACGAGAAAAACGAAATTATACATCTAGATATCTTTCACTTCAAAAAACAATCCTTCGTCACAACCATAGATAAACTTACAAAATTTGCAGCTGCCTATAATATTGTAGATAGAAATTGGCGAACAAAAAAAGCAATAGTAATCGAACATTTTTCAAAATTTGGCAAACCAAAAAAAATTATTATGGACAACGAATTCAGAGCTGAACAACTACTTGAATACTTTAACAATGAGGGGATAGGGCGCTGTTATGCAGACGGTCAAATGACCGTCGGTCACGATAGTTGTTGTTGCTTCAATGTAAAATGAAAAATTGAGAGAGAGAGCGGGAGAGTAAAATTTGACCGCGTCGGTCAAAAATGATGAGGCTCTCGATGCCAAATCATGCGATCAAAACAGTGTTGCGTTGTGAAATTATTCACAACACATGTGTTTTCGGAGCAAAATGGCACACTTGTCGCGAAAATATGTATCTAATGACGGAAAAAATGGTTCGTAGCAACCCTCATCGTTTGTTTAGTGTACTGGTGACCGGCGATCAAATGACCGTCTGCATAACAGGGTTTTGGCACAGAGTAGAAAAAACAAAACGAGAGCGTAAAAAGTATCGTGACCGACGGTCATTTGACCGTCTGCATAACAGCGCCCATAGAAGTCCATCTTACTAAACCTAATAACCATACGGGAAATGCTGATATTGAGAGGCTACACTCAACCCTGTTGGAAAAACTAACAGGAATTGAGGATCCAAGTCTCTCAACAGGAATGAGGATACAGATCGTTATAGGAAACTATAATGATCGATATCACTCAACCATCAAAAGTACCCCCCGATCAGCACACAATGAGGTTCCCCCCGACATTTTACACAATAGAATAAACACAGTTAAACATAACATAATAAACAAAAGAAATAGAGATAGGGAAAATTACTCAGAAAGGAGAGCAATAGGACCAATCAGAAATTACAGAATGGTACGACACAAGGACGAACCATATTTTAGAATAACTTCATTAAGAAATGTTCACCATGCCAATGTTAAGCGACCTTTAAAATTTTCAGATGCTCAAATACCTAATGGTACTCCTGATGATGACCAATTTAGCACAAGGGCATTTGCAGGCGACTCCAATATTGGATGAGGCAGGATATACAATGATTCACATGGGCCAAGCAGAAATAGCAAATGAAACTAGTACTATTTTACACATTATAGAACCAGTCGAAATTTTAAAAGTAGTAAAACAATTCAAGGAAGATATCGAAAAAGCAAAAATCAACCGAAAGGAGTTACTCCTAAACGAAATACAAATAATAGAAGCAAAAATTAGAACAATATGTCCAAACCAAATAAATAGAAGAAAAAGAGGATTAATGAACTTTGTTGGAAGTACATACAACTGGCTGTTTGGGGTGATGGATGATAATGACAGACAAGAAATTTTAAAGTGTTTAGATATTCAACACAAAAATGATCATAATATTATTCAAACTGTAAACCAACAAATTTCCATTAATAATCATTTTAATGATACTATAAATCTTTTAAAAAATACTATCGAAGAAGACAGAAATAAATTTAATGTAATCCTAAATGATGTCACAAAAGAAAATCGAGACATTGCTAACCAATTATTGTTTAATGACATAATGAATAAGTTAAGATATTTAGAGAATAAAATTAATGAAATTCAAAATAATATTGCCGCTGCAAGACATAATTTAATTCACCCTGCAATATTAACTAAGGAAGAAATTGATTACTATCAAATAGACTTCTACAAACTAAAACTATCAAAAATTGGTGTCTTATTGTACAAAAACCAATCAATTGTAATCGCAGTGAAAATACCAAAAAATTATATATTAACGGATTTAAAACTTGTCGTGCCACTACCTAATAAAAATAATTTAGAAATCGATGCAGAAAATGAATTCATTGTGACAATTAATAATAAGAATTACAAATATGAAAAAGACCTAGCTATAAGCGACTTAAAATTTAGTCAAAACTGTATCTTTAAAAATAACTGCATATTCAAATTTCACAATACAACTAAATTAGAAATATCGGAAGATGATACAATATTAATTACAAATGCCAACGAAGAAAAACTTATACAAAACTGTGACAATAGGGATTTAACGATTAACAAAAATTACTTAATTAGCTTCACCAATTGTAAAATACATATACATAATCGATCCTTTAAAAACCAGAAAATCGAATTCACTGAAAAGTATCACTATCCAGCCACAATGATAAACACAAGTTATGTACATCCACTGCACTTTAATGATATTAATATAACGAGTTTTAAAAACATTGAAATGATAAAAGAGCTACAGTACCATAAAAATGTATCGTATGGCATTGACATACTTCTAATCATAAGTCTCATTATAAGTATTCTTATTATTGTAATGTGTAGAAGAAATAAAAACATGAGCTTCAAAATTATTAATAAAAGAAGTCAGGAGACTTCTCAGACTGGCCCTGGTGGAGTTACATCTCAGGTTGCGTCTACTGACGGCATGCAATTGTGCACCATATCGCACCATAGGCAGTCTGAAGCTAGACACAAAGCAAATCGGTTGTTTGCATTTAACTCGCGTGGCATGAGTCAGCAGATTCTCACGCTGGGTAGCACCAAAGAATATACAATATAAAGAATACGCATCTTCTAAAATTTTGCAAGCGTGTTTGTTGACGCGGGCGATAAGAAATGAGCGGAAGCATAGGTTGTGGGAAATTTGCTCGCGCTCATAAGTTTGCGAGAACGCAAACACTGCGTTTGACAACAGCAAAAAGCAATGTTGTTGTTCGCAACGGCTCCGCTCGTGTATATTGAAATGGTGGTTGTTGTGGCGTAGTGATCGCTCATTTTTTGCATGCGTCGAAGCGCAAGCGGAGAGCAAACAACGAACCAAAGCATCGTCATCGTCGTTTCAACGAAGATGATTCGGGATTCGCTAATGTTTTCGTTGTTGTCGTTTATTGTGTGTATGCTTTTTTGTGTTGCCGATTGGTTTTGCTGCACAAATTGCTGTCATGTCACCCTCAATCGAATCTTTATGGTGTATGGCTTTTTGCTGGCTTTGATTGATTTAAAAATTTGGTGGTTGATCCCGATTTAAAATGTTTACAAATATTTTTAGGTGGCGAGTTCGAAGTAAAATTATTTGTTTATATTTTCACATGGTTGATTACAATTTTGAGAATATGGGAAAGCTACGAAATAAAATGATGGGCATATTGACTTCAAAATTCGTGAAAACACTTGAAATCAAAAATAATTAGATACGTGTTTTAATTTTTTTTTTTTTTAAATCGAAATCTAACGGACAAAGCAAGGGTTAAAAGATTGTATGGAAAAACATAATTTAATAGGTCTATTGACTTTCAAAAGGGCGAAAGCACTATTAAAGCACTACATAATATTTAGATTTTCTTATTTTAGTTCTTTTACACAAGCATTATATGTTTATTTTCTTTTCTATGATTTTGCGCGCACTACAGTCGGCAGTGAGTTCAGGAGCAATATGAGACGCCGTGCAGGCTTATAGAAGAAGAACAAAAACCAGCCAGAAAATAGAAATCGTTTTACAATTTCAGCTTTTCGCCAGCGCAACAACAACAACAGCACATCGTCTTCCTCCTCTTCGCACAATTGTGCGAGAATGAACGAGTGAGCACAGACGCGGCATTCGTGTTGCTATGATTTGCGCTCAGAGCATTGTGCTCTTTTCTTAACAGTGTAAAAATCGCAAGGATTCATCAACTACTAAATCAAATACTAAGTTTCAAAACACATTAACAATTTCATTTGTACAAAAGTGAAAGAAACAATGTAATTCAGTTACAAAAATGTATATAAACAAATTTTTTATGTTTTTATTATATATCTACTCTATACTAATAGTAATTTTTTTGGTGGCTCCCATTTTTCCGCAAAATTTTCCATTAATAAACTTTTCGAAGTTAAATCGAGTGGACAGTATCGTTTAGTAAACAGTTTCTTTTCAAATCTCTAATTAAATTTACTTCGGAAACGCAATTACAGTACCAATAAACTGCCGAAGGAGCGGAAACATATACCCCGTTTATACGACAGCTCAAGTCGCTTTCAGTCAATACGCATCGACTCAATACAGGTGATGTACACTCAGTTTTTTGAGCAATTTCAACTAAAAAAAAAGCAACACTAGCAGCTAATTTTCATTCAGACGTCAAAAAATAGGAAAAACGAAAATATAAAAGAATACTTTTCAAACCGTCAATGCGAATCAACTGGGACCGTAATAATAATAAATAAATGGTGGTAATAAATTCATGAACACCGTTTTTTTTCAAAAACATCTACCCAAAATGATTATTAACCAAGATTTTGGAAACTTGATTCAAGTTCCAAATTTAGCAGTGCCCTCCATTCCGCTTCTAGAGCTTCAACATTCTGTTCTTCAATTAAAAGTGAGAATCTTTCAATTAGGGGAACTAGGGTGGGAGATAAATTTTTTGGATTTATACTTAACCCTTAACTCAATGATGTCTTAAGTCGACCTAAGCGATTATCGTTTTTGACCATAGATTTAATAATACTGTTACGAAAATTAGTTCTGTAGGCTTATTCGTCTCTCTGGATTGTGCTGGAAAAATAAAACACACTTCAATTACTCAACGCAAAACGCAGTCAAAAACCAATAATCACTTTATTCACAAATTTACACTTTGCTTGTCTTTACACTTGCTACTACTTATTGGACTATTCCGTGTTTCACATTTACTTGTTCAAATAAGACTGTCCCTCTGCGCTGTACCCGGCTGCCTTTTATACTTGTCTGCTAGGCTTGCCACCCGTCCTCCATTGTGGAGGACAGTCCTCCAAATTACTCAAATGTCCTCCGTCCTCCAAAGAAGGTAAAATGTCCTCCACGAACACGAAACATGTCGATTTTACTATTTCCTTTGGTAGCAGACACGAAATGCATAATAATAATCTGAGTTGAAATTAACAATCTATATATGGGGCATTTCACGTCAAGCGGACATCCCAAAAAAATGAATTTTGTTTATATTCTGGTCAGTTATACTTCTAGTAGACGTGGATGTGTACACCCAATTTTTTTTCGTATGATGTTTTTTTGCTGAGTTATGAGCTTCTAAATATTGACTAAACATAAAGTCATGAATTTTTGGATGCTTATTATCTGTATCAATTAATTTGTAAAAAAAACTAAAAAGTATTGTTTCTGATAGTAAAAAAGTTGTTTTTTTGTTTTTGTCGAATTCTAAATGTTAATTTTTTTTACGTATAGCAAACCGGAAGTGAAAATTTGAAATCGATATTTGAGTAACTTCGACACTTTTTTTAAATTATTTTAACGTAAATCAAAGCTTCAAATGTACTCATTCTCCACAAAAAAAATCAAAACGTGATCTCCAACCGTTTAAGACTTAGAGCACATACAGTACATACACATAGCTGAAAATAATGGATTTTATGTAATTTTGTGTAAAAATCCATTATGTTCAGCTATGTGCATGTACTGTATGTGCTCTAAGTCTTAAACGGTTGGAGATCACGTTTTAATTTTTTTTGTGGAGAATTAGTACATTTGAAGCTTTAATTTACGGTTAAATAATTAAAAAAAAAGTGTCGAAGTTACTAAAATATCGATTTCAAATTTTCATTTCCGGTTTACTATACGTAAAAAAATGAAAATTTAGAATTCGACAAAAACAAAAAAACAACAACTTTTTTACTATAAGAAACAATACTTTTTAGTATTTTTTACAAATTAATTGATACAGATAATAAGCATCCAAAAATTCATGAGTTTATGTTTAGTAAATTTTTAGAAGCTCATAACTCAGCAAAAAAACATCATACGAAAAAAAAATTGGGTGTACACATCCACGTCTACTAGAAGTATTACTGACAAGAGTTGGGTTGTCCGCTTGACGTGAAATGCCCCATATATAAAAAAAACTTAACATTTTGTGTGTAGCCAGTGTTCGCGAAAACGGTTCATTCTTTCGGGAAAATTTTTTTTGTGCGTGATAGTAGATATCAATACGGTGGTTTATAGCGATATTAGATGTTTGTACGACAGGTGGGCGTGGCACCTCCCATACAACCTAAATTTTTCATATGGAATATCTTCGCAATTATAAGTCGGACAGCATTGAAATTTGGTACAGTGTCATAACGTAAACATGTCGTTCCACCGGTAAAATTTAATGGGCTTTGGACAAGGGGCGTGGCACTTTTTAAATTCCGGTATAACTTTGGAACTAGAGCGTTCACATCAATGAAACGCGGTACAAACTAACGATTTGGTCATGTCCTTCGACAGGGAGAATAGGGTGGGTTTTTGACAAGGGGGCGTGCACCGCCCATACAACCCAACTTTTTAATATGGAATATCTTCAGAATTATAAGTCGTACAGCATTGAAATTTGGTACAGTGTCATGGCGTAAACGTGTCATTCCACCGGTAAAATTTAATGGGCGTGGCACTTTTTAAATTCCGGTGTAACTTTGGAACTAGAGCGTTCACATCAATGACACTCGGTACAAACTAACGATTTGGTCATGTCCTTCGACAGGGAGAATCGGGTGGGTTTTTGACAAGGGGGCGTGGCACCGCCCATACAACCCAACTTTTTAATATCGAATATCTTCAGAATTATAAGTCGTACAGCATTGAAATTTGGTACAGTGTCATGGCGTAAACGTGTCATTCCACCGGTAAAATTTAATGGGCGTTGGACAAGGGGCGTGGAACTTTTTAAATTCCGGTGTAACTTTGAAACTAGAGCATTCACATCAATGACACTCGGTACAAACTAACGATTTGGTCGTGTCCTTCGACAGGAGGAATGGGGTGGGTTTTTGACACGGGGGCGTGGTACCGCCTCCATTTTTTTATACATAGATTGTTTATCCTGACTGACTGGCTGATTGATTGGTTGATTTATCATCGCCCAGCCCAAACCGCTGAAGCTACAAACATGCATTTTGGACTGTAGGTACGGTACATCTTGAAGAATTAACCTTCGCCAAGACCGGATTTTTTGAAATTCGAGGTCTAAAAAGGCAAAACATGGGTTAAAGTGTTGTATGAAGAAACGTGATTTAATAAACATATTGAATTTGAACTTCCTGAAAATATTCTAGATCAAAACTTATTCGACACGTATTTTATAATTTTTCGAAAATCAAAATTTAACTGGCCCAACAATGGGTTAAGGTTTATTTACGGAAAGACTCCGAAACAATTGCCTATTGAATTCAACAATTGTAAAAATAATTGAAATAAATAAAATTAGACACGTGTTTCTCATTATTTTCAAAATCGAAATCTAACTGGATCAACGACGGGTTAAAAGTATGTATGGAGAAAGAAATTTTGCTGAGCCCTTTTGACTACAAACTTTGTGAAAGTACTTCAAATGTAAAATAACTCGATACGTAATTTTTCCGAATATTAAAATTGGACGGGGTCAGTGACGGGTTAAAAGTTTGTATGGAGAAACTGTGAAATGAAAAATATGAATTAATGGGCCCATTGACATCAAACTTGGGGAAAGTACTCTTTGTGAGAAATAATTTGGCACGTGTTTTTCACTTTTTTGAAAATCAAACTCTAACGGGGTCAACAATGGGTTAACAATTTGTATGGAGAAACAAGATTTATTGGGCGCTCTGACTTCAAACTTATCAAAAGTAGTTCAATCGGGAAATAATAAAAACGTGCTTTCAATTTTTTTGAAAATCGAAATCTACCATGGTAAACCAAGGGTTAAGAATTTGTTTGGAGTAAATGTGAAAACACATGATTTAAAGGGCCTTCAGACTTCAAAATTTTTAAAACACTCGAAATCAAAGATAGACACATGTTTTTTTTTTAAATCAAAATCTGTTTTGCCATTGTTGGTTAAGAATTCGTATTAAATGCAATATAAGTCTGATTAAAGCAACAAAGAGCAATGACAAATATTTATATAAAAGCAAATAGTCTTTGAAAAGCACATAAATGTACTTATTTATGTAAATTAATTTAATTTACTTATTTTTTAATTGTTTTCGTATTTATGTTTTTATGCTTACTTGTTTTGTTATCTTTATGTTAAATGTTAAAATTGTTGGGAGCTTTTTCTGTATACATATGTACTATATATAGGGTGTTTTTTTTTAGAGGTTTGTTTTTCCAATAGAGATAAAACTGGCATTTTGTGGTCAAATCTGGCAACTCTAATGTCATTTATGTTCAGTTTGGTTTGCCATTTCATCATGAACAGGTTGACAAAAGAACAACGCTTGCAAATCGTGCAAATTTATTTCGAAAATAATGGTTCAGTTCGCGAAGTTTACCGCAAGCTCCGTCCATTTTATGGTCGACATAATCGTCCATCAGAGCAATTAATTCGGTTAACCATGGGTCGTTTTCGCACTACGTTTACTCTATGTGATAATACGCATCCGCAGAGACGTCGAACAGTGCGCACCGAAGAAACAATTGCCGCTGTAGAGCAAAATGTTGAAGAGGACCCGAATGAATCGATTCGCCACCGTGCACAGCAATTGGAGCTTTGTCCATCAACTTTATGGAAGATTTTGCGCAACATGAATGGGGATGAGTTGTGGTTCCAACAAGACGGCGCTACATGCCACACAGCGCACGTCACAATCGATTTATTGAAGGAAACATTCGATGAGCGCATAATTTCGCGGAATGGACCTGTCAATTGGCCACCAAGATCGTGTGATTTGACACCATTGGATTATTTTCTTTGGGGATATGTGAAGTCGCTCGTCTACGCCAACAAACCAGAAACGTTAGGGGACTTGGAAGCCAACATTCGTGGCGTTATTGCCGACATACGGCCCCAAATGCTCGAAAAAGTGGTTGAAAATTGGACCTGTAGAATTGGCTTTATTCGAGCCAGCCGCGGCGGCCACATGCCCGAAATCATATTTAAACATTAATGGCATAAAATTATCCTTCCAATAAAGCCAAATTGATGGACATTAAAACGATTTTCTTGTGTTTTATTTCAATTCGAAGTTCTATACCTCTAAAAAAAACACCCTATACTTAGTAGGGACATAAATATTGTTACAACATTAAACGCACATTGTAATAGTTGAATTGAACATACCCCGTTATTTCCACATGGTTTATGAAACATAACCTGTAAAGCGTTAGTCTGCACCGGGAATTCTAAATTGTTCTAGCATTCACCATGCAGTGGTCAGATAACGAGAACCGTATCGCTGTTATAGCGCTATTTAAGTGTGAAATGAAAAAAGGTGATATTTTCAAAACGCTCCGCCCGCTCGGGATTAGTCGCATGTTCGTCTACCGGGGCATAAAACTGTTTGAGGAGACTGGAGATGTTAAAGACCGCCACCGGTCGGGCCGTCCGCGCACAGTTCGAACACCACAAGTCGTTAAAGCTGTCAAATCAAGAATTCAGCGAAATCCGTTCTGAAAACAGAAAATCATGGCCCGGGAGATGAATATCTCGCAAAAGTCTATGAGTCGAATTATTAAAAAGACTTGGGACTTGGGGCTTTCAAACGCCGTACCGGACATTTGTTGACTGCAGCTTTAAAAAAAAAGAATTGAAAAATGCAAACGTCTTTTGGTGAAGCACTCTGAGAACTTGCACAGAAAAATCTTGTTTACCGGTGAAAAAATTTTTACCGTGCAGGAAAAATTTAACAAGCAAAATGATAGGGTGTATGCACGGTCATCTAAGGAAGCATCTGAACTGATTCCACGGGTCGAAAAGGGTCATCACCCAGCTTCAGTCATGGTTTGGTGGGGTGTCTCTTACGATGGGGTCACTGACTTGCATTTCTGCGAACAAGGGGTCAAAACATCGGCCACAGTTTACCAAGAAACCGTTTTGAAAGCTGTTGTAAAACCACTTAACCATTCTTTGTTCCAAAACCAGCCGTGGACTTTCCAGCAAGATTCTGCGCCGACCCTTAAAGCTAAAACGACTCAAACCTGGCTCCAAAACAATTTACCAGCATTTATTTCCTCTGAAGAATGGCACTCTGGCAGTCCTGATTTGAACCCGCTCGATTACAAATTGTGGACAGTTTTAGAGGACATGGTTTGCCACATTGATTCTCTTAAGACAGCTTTGATTCGTGCTGTGGCCAATTTTCCGATGGACGAGGTGCGTGCGGCTATTGATGATTGGCCAGTCCGACTTAAGTCGAACTAAAAATGTATGACTGTTTATAGTCTTTTTGGTGTCCTCCAAAGCCATTTTAAAAAGGTGGCAAGCTTATTGTCTGCTTATCGCGCCGACTGTTCTCGCACATTCCAATTGGACTATCTCTCGATCGTTCTCGCACATTCCAATTGCACTATTTCTCGATCGTTCTCGCACATCCCATTACCATCGCGAGCCATCCTTGCCATATCGAAATTATAGCAAGCCAGCCGTACTCTAAAGTGCGTGCCTAAAAGTATGCCCGTAAAAGCATTCATGCATAGCACAGCGACAGGGTGCCTCATCGGTACAATACTAATACTTCTTTTTCGATGGACTTCAATGGAAAAAGTTTATAAAGCTTTGATAAAATACTTAATTACTTAAATTTTTTAATATCAAATCAAATATCGTGCGTTTTACTTTTAGCACTTCAAGCAAACAAACTTGAAATGGCTAATTGGGAATGGTTTAATTTTGAGCAAACTTTAAATTAATTTTTTAATTTAATAATTAGTTTCTTTCGATTAACAATCCAACGGGATTTGGCCCCAATTTGCGCTGGTCAAATAAAAATGCCAAGCCCAAGAGAAATCGAACGATTTTATACACTTGTATCAGGATATTCCAATGATTACGAATTACATGTTTTTTACATGTTTAAGTTTTCTGACTCATCGACCTCCCAGTGACCACTTTATTGTCTTTATGAAATTTTAAAAGATGCTTACAAGAATATGCAACAATAGTAAGTTATTTTGTATTTAAATACAGTAATATTACTTATTATTTCACGATTTTCATTTTTGGGTATCGCATCCGTTGCGCTGTTTTCAAAGTTTAACACTTTATCAAAAGCTTATATCATATGATTACAATACTGTGAAGTATTGTACGAACAGCATTTGGCAACGCGGTTAAAAAAGGTGCTATTGTCACTTTAGTCGCACAACGGTAACTCTACGACGAGCTCATTTGCTTGATTGCAAAAAGTTCAGCAAAAAGTGAAACATACGGAAACACATTTGTTAGAAATAAAAAACGGTAACGTTGTTTAAATTTCGTGCTTTGGCAATGTTCATTTCGGTAACATATTTGTTTATTCTTTTTGAGTAGCCTTACTTAAAATAATAAATATATTTCAGAAAATAGTTGCACAATTGGCCTGTGGGTAGTACGGTAGTACAGATGATGAAATAGTAGTAAAATACTACTATAGTAGTTCGTTCGACAGCACTGAGGGCAACGTTTCTGCAGCGATAAGCGAAAGGAAAGTGGGAGAGCCGGTACCACTACATGCACAGAATTTCACTAATATTATTACAAAATTGCAACCTTGGGGCCTACTAGTAGGCTTGATCAGGAACGTAGATTTTCCTCCATATAAATTTTTAAAACGGGGTTGTTGTTCTAGTTCATTTCAAATTTCTAGTGTTGCTGGTGTGAGTCATTTTTGTGACCAAAGAAATATTTATTTTTATTTGTATTTTTTTGGTGCAATTTCGTAATACGTTTGTATAAAACTAACTATAAAAATATATTATTGCCCAAAAGTGTGAAAAGAACCGTTGGGTATGCTTTTTATTGAATTAAGTTAAGGTTTTATAAGCTGTATCCAAAAAAAACAGTCCTGCGTTCGAACTAGAGCATTTATCATCAAAAGCATACCTGTTCTGATCTGATCGTCACCCCGTGTTAGAGATTCGATAAATGAAGAACTGCGAAATAAAAAGAACAGCAATTGACCCTGTCGTATTCAACGCATTTAGCTTTGTGTTCTTTAGTATATTTTTCAATAATATCTACGTAATGAAACCAAAAAGTTGATATGTTGTGTATTTAATGCAGAAAATTAATGAGGACATACTTTAAAAAGCAAATACTCGTAATTGAAAGGATGCCGCCAGTTTCGCTTCACATATTTGCAATTTTAGTTTGCACAATCATCCCTAATATCGGGAAAAGAGCGAAAACAGTGAAGAGCTTCATGTTACAAATTTCAATTTTGCTATCGTACGAATAATAATATAATAATATCGTACATGATGAAAACATAAAACATTCCGAATCAATATCAAGGTAATTTTGTTATCGTACAAGGTAAAATGCGAACGACAAAGTTTCTTGTAATAAATTATTTCAAATTTTGTATTTTATAGTAATGTCGTGCATCTTCAGAACTCTTAATACGTACTAAAAATAAGTTTTTATTCATTTTGATTGGAAATACAAACTCACAACACGATAATTTAATCAAAAGATGATGAATGTGTTCAGAGGAACATTTTCGTATTCAATATTAAATATCTTTGATGCGAATGAACTGACTGAAATAATTTAAATTAAATCATAACCATTACAAACATTTCCCATCTAAATACATTTCTATATTAACCATCGATAGTAAAAATTTCAATCCTGTCTTATAATAATTTTACCACTCTCACCACACAATGTGTAAATATTCCCCACGGTGCGCAAATAATCCCATTTGCTTATAAAAAAATTTCACGGAAAGTCGCACAAAATCAAGGAAAATGTGCAAACTGCCCTTAAATGCATTGTTTGCAACGTTGCCCGCCAGTGGTCCGGTGCCAAATAGTCTGCAATCATGTATTATCATGATTGCTAGCAGACTGGCTCGCTGAGTCTTGTCAATTATGTTATTATACCATTTATACCAATTCCATGATGAAATAAACTATTATTTATCGTAAATTATTTTTTTAAGTCATTTCATCATGTACCAATTCCCGCATTAAGCAGCATTTTAAATTCAATTTCAAATTCATACCAACATTTATTTGTGGTGAATATTGTTACGAAAATGAGTTCTTTAGGCTTAATCTCTAAGTTCGTTTTTGGATTGTGCTTGAAAATAAAACCACTTCAATTACTCAGCGCAAAACACAGTCAGAAACCAACAATCACTTTATTTACAGATTTACACTTTGCTTGTATTTACACTTGTTACTACTTTGCTTGTTCAAATAAGACTCGTCTCTCTGCGCTGCAACCGGCTGCCTTTTATACTTGTTTGGTTATCGCGCCGATTGTTCTTGCACATTCCAGTTGGACTCTCTCTCTCAATCGTTCTCGCACAGCCCATTACCATCGCCGGCCGTATTTCAAAGTGCATGCCTAAAAGTATGCCCGTAAAAGCATTCACGCATAGCACAGCGACAGAGTGCCTCACCGCTACAATATATATATCCAGGCAGAGATGATTTTGAACAGCAAACGAAATAATTAAAATTTGTTCATAAATTTTGCCGAAAATCAACTAATTTATAAGAGTTTTATTAGTATTTTTCACGTACACGCAATACTGCCACTAGTGTCCGTACTCACCACGGTGGCTAGTTTTACACGTAAACAGAAAAAATTTGACAGTTCTTGTCATACAGAATCAACGTCTGGTTGTCAAAGAGTTTCGCTACTTAGGATTTACTTTGGTCTTTCCAGTAAATTTGATGCCTAATTCTCTGACTGCTCTTTCCAAGCAAGAAATAAAGAAATGTTTGAAAGATTAAATATCTTAACGAAACTGTAAAATTATTTTAGAAATACAATAGTTATTACCACAATTGATTAAAATAGACAACATTTTAATACAAATTTCAATTTTGCTATCGCACAAATATTTTCATGATGACAACATAAAACATTCCGAATCAATATCAAGGTAATTTTGTTATCGTACAAGGTAAAATGCCTATGAAAAAGCTCCCAACTCGCCGTTGGGAATCGGCATAAAACTGTAGGTCCCTTCCAACCTATTATACAAATTCGCACCCACAACACGGATGGTTGCGAGTAGCTAGGCCTTAGTCGCGGTATCGGGCTGTCGTCAGTCAATTATTAAATTACACTGTACAACAGCATTTCTGCAACAGAGTAACGACCATATATTTCTGAAAGAGGATGTCCTACTGATCATTTTTGCCGAACAAAGTAATAGTCCAGCACGTCTGAGTTTTTTGTAATTTGCGCATAAAGGTTAAAGGGGTTCCTATAGATCTTTACACGGAAAGTATAAAAACTTGAAGAGCTAGAGCTTTGAGGTCTAAGACAAAGTTGTTTGCATTAAAAGTGTGAATATTTTTTGTATGCACATGATCCCCCTTTCCTTAACCCCCTTTTTCATGTTTTTCGGAAAAATTTTTCATAAAAAGCTTGTATTGAGTAAAATATTAAAAAAATAATATATTGACTTTTGGGATAATATTCCTCATTAAAAAATAGGGGGGGGGGGTCTTCAAACACCAAAACTTTCTCAAAACTTCCACCAAAAAAATAAAAAGCCTTAAACATGAAACCTTCATTTAATACTTTTTTCATAAATTGCTAGCTCTGCTTGAGATGTTGAAAAAAATGTTGAATATTAAAAAAAAGAAATATTTTCCATTAGAAAATAGTTCATGTGGTCTTCAAACAATGAAACCCTAAAAAGTCCGCTCTTAATAAAAGAAACTGCTTAACTGAAACTGCTTCAAATTTGAATTGAAATCAAGATTGTGCGTTCAATTTTTTTATTGAATAGTGGGAAAAAGTCTTGTTTGTTTTTTTCTTGAGATATTGAAGGGAAATTCCTTACAGTTTGGCATTCATAGACGGAAAATTTCAATAAATCGACGAAAAAGTGGGGTTTTTGGGACATTTTTGTCGAAAACACAGTTTGAATGTATTTTTTTGTATTTGTATCTGAAGCAAATTTGTTGGTCGTTAAAATATCTACAAACTTGCCGAAGACAGTAAAGCGATAGTCAGAACGATTTAGGACAAATTAGCGTGTAAACGTTCGAAGACTTAAGCGACGAATCCGACTGAAATGAGCAAAATTCAAAGTCGGATATCTCTTAAACTAGAGCCAATCCAGCCAAACGCCTGGTGGATCTGAACTCAGTATACCTATAGAAAAGTCGCTCAGTAGGTGCCTCGCTTGTTACTATTTTTGAGAATAAATTTCAAGCACCGTGTTATTATAAAGCAATAATTATAGAAATTTCTTAAATTAGGGCAACTTTTTTATTTCCAAAAATATGGATAATAATTATTTTAAGTCTCTGGGAAAAATGAATGAGCGATCGCCAAGGCGCATTAATATGGCGGCAGCACTACGGCAAACACAAAAATTCAATGTCTATTATTACTGCTTTTGGTCGTTTCTACTACGCCTACTACAGACCGTCCAAATCTAGTACAATTTGATGTAACCTTTGTGAATCACGATTTTTTTTTAAATATTTTTGTTCACTCGGTAGCGTTTGAGGGCAATATTCAGTCCCATCAACATTTTTTCAGTTGCACCATAAACAACAATTTCGAGCCATAGTTCAATGAGAGGGTAATTATGTGTAGCTTAGTGTATACTACATTCGGCAAAACTTAAGATTTGTTCAATTACGATCAATGTATTTTATATAGCACAAAGGCCAAAATCGAAGAAAAGATCTCAGAACTAAAACTAAATGCAATGAATGCAAATGAATCTTGTTATGTTTTTTTTATTAAAACTTTTTATGTATACTACTGTGTACAAAGAATACCCGGAATTCGATTTCTTCGATTATCGTGGTGTTGTGCATTATGAGTTCCTTCCGCCGGGCCAAACTGTCAACAAGGAATATTACTTGAGCGTTATGCGTCGTTTGCGTGAAGCTATTCGCAAAAAGAGGCCGGATTTATGGAGAGACAACTCTTGGTTTTTGCATCACGATAATGCACCATCTCACACGGCATTGGTTCTTCGTGAGCATTTCGCCAACTCATATCGTTCCACAGCCACCGTATTCGCCTGATTTAGCTCCTTGTGACTTCTGGCTATTCTCCAAACTCAAAAGACCACTTCGAGGACACCGTTTTGAATCGATTGAAGAGATTCAACGTGAATCGCCGCGCGCATTGAAGGCCATACCGGAAGATGACTATTTGGCATGCTTCGAAGATTGGAAAGTCCGTTGGCATAAGTGCATTGCATCGGGGGGGGGACTACTTTGAAGGCGATGAAATTGATTTGGAAGAATAAATAAAGATTTTTTGAATTATAAACAAATTCCGGGTATTCTTTGTACACAGTAGTATATATTTTTGTGTAATGAAAATTGAACAAATTTAAATGCAATGGAATATACCCCATAATTTCTTGTTTTTTTTTGTTGTTAAAATTTCGACTACACTTTTTTAATATCTGCTTCACTTTTTAGAGCCGATCTACTATAGTTTAAAACAGTGGTCGGCCAAGCTTACTCGATTGAGCAGTACGCTCACCACACGCATTCTTACGCTGTTTCAATCAGTCGTTGTTCAGGTTTAATTTTATACAGTGTAGAGAAATTACACTGCGGTCACTAACACCATCTAATTGTCAATTTTGCCGACCACTGCACTATGATTCGACTCCATCCAACCGCGGGACAAAATTAGAAGGAGTGGCCCATTCTTCATAAAATTTGGTATACTAGATAATCATGGTCTGATTAAAATCTCCATTTTGTTTTTCTTAAACTTTTGTAGTTTGGCAATGTCTGAGACTTAAATTTGCAATTTTCGTCATTTTTGGTGAGCTATAGCAACGAGTGTGTTGGCTAGATTTTTCAGATTTTACATTTAATGGGTAACGTCAACATTGATAATTGCAAAGAGTAACAGAAATTGTCTTAGGACCCTTTAGTTTTGCAATAAAAACGATAATAATAGACGTATGTTTTGCTTTTTTGCAGTTTTCTCAATTTTTCATGCTGATTGCATAGGGATGAAAAAATAAATTTTGTCGAAAAATATGTGTTTAGACCACTTTTAAAATAGAATTATCTTCTGAGATCGGAAGATATCGGAGGATGTAATTACATTATCCGACAAAGAAAGATTGCTTCTTAAAAAAAAATCCAGGAACATACTTTTACATACTTTTTAGATATTTTCCAAGTTTTGCCAATTTTCAGATTTTTAATTTAGAAAAATATTTTGAATTAAAAGTGATGTAAAAGCCTCAGCTTTGCAAATTTTGAGAAAACATTAAAAGCGAAAATGGCCACATCATTTCTTAATATATATTGAAACAGTTTTAGCATCTTCTTGGTAACCATGTATTTTTACAATTTTTTTACTCAATAGACTAAAACACAGAAAATATGTGTTTACATTTTTTTGTGAAAAAAGTTTCAACTTTGAGCCGCTTTTGCACACACACTTATTAATTTTTTGCACAGATTTTTTGGGGTTTTCTTAGTTGGAGTTTTACCTTTCAAATGACGTCAAAATCGTTAAATTCTGAGACGATAAATTTTTTGAATTTTGTCTATGGAACGAATCACTGTGCACTGGTTTAAAATTTGAAAATGACAACTGCGCTCGAGTAAAGCCAAGCTGGCCTGCTGCGGAAAACAACAACAATTGCGTGTACCCATCGTATGCAAGGTTTATAAAATAAAGGTTACGCCACTCGCTATGTTGTGACGTAGAATGAGCAATTCGTAGTGTTGCCACATTTATATATTTTTTATTCGTATTTTATATATGTTACCTTGCCTCTGTGCTTTTGAGCGTTATACGGGCAGAAATTTTTTATAGATTCAAAACGTATTTAACCTTCTGTCTGTCCCTTGCTGAAAAATGCGTTCGCTGTCCTTTGGGGTCAGGATGACTCCAATGAAACGGTTATATAATTTATTAACAAAACATGCAGAAATGTTACACATAAATCACAAAACAAAAGGAGAAAACCTCAAAGAGCGTTTTTCTCGATTTATTATTAGGTTGTAAGCGCGATTAACACTATATAACACAAGTAGATGAGCGCACAAAACCGCTCAACCGTTTTATTAATTCTGCCTGGGGTCAAATCTATATATATAAAAGAGAGTGGCAGTATGTGTGTGATCGCATCACGCTCAAACGGAACGGCCGATTTTCATGGGTTTGGTTTGTTCGATTCGTATTAAGTCAGTTCAGGTTCGTGCGAAAAGAAAATTCCGGAAAATCTATTGGAAAAGTCGGAAAATCCATGCCATATTTGACCGTGAATTTTGCACATTTTCAGATAATAACTTTGGAACCATAAGTCACACATCAATTAAATTCACTACGAACTTACTATTTAGTCATGTGCTGCGACAGAGGGAATGGGGCGGGTATTGGACTAGGGGGTGTGGCACCACCCATACAAGCCAAATCTTAATAATGGAATATCTTTGAAATTGTAAGGTGCATAGCATTGAAATTTAGTATAGTGTCGTCCCATAGATGAGTCATTCTACTGGGCAGATTTAATGGACGGTGGACAAGGGGCGTGGCACATGTTTTGTGACCCAAATATTTCGCTGAACTATAAGTCGCACAGCAATGAAATTAAGTACGAACCTACCATTTATTCATATCTTTCGACAAAGGGAATGGTGCGCGTATTGAACAATGGGGCGTGGCACCGCCCATACAAGCCAAATTTTTAATAGAGAATATCTTCGAAATTGTAAGTCGTACAACACTGAAATTTAGTATTCCGTCGTCCCGTAGATTAGTTATTCTACTGGTAAGATTTGATGGGCGTTGGAAATGGGGCGTGGCAAATTTTTTGTGACCCAATTATTCCGCTGAACTATAAATCGCGAAGCAATGAAATTAAGTACGAACCTACCATTTTCCCTTTCGACAGAGGGAATGGTGCGGGTATTGAACAAGGGGGCGTGGCCCTGCCAATATAATTTAAATCTGGTTCAAGCGCAATCCATTTCTTTATTGAAACTTAGCAGCAACATTGCTTATTTGAGGGCCTCGATTGCGTTAATCAGTAGCTCCCTCCTCTTCCTTTAGTTGGGTTTCTTCGTCAATTTGCATCGCCATAGATTCACCATCTCGCGTGTTTCATTATAAGAAAACAAAAAATGTCGTGCGGGACGAAGTTCGCCGGGTCAGCTAGTAGACTTCTACAATCGAAAACATCCGTTAGGAATATTCCGTTAGGGAAATGTTCCGTTTGAATGTAAATATCTGTGCCATTTGACATATTTCCTTATTCAAAATGAAGTGCGCTGTGAGAAATTGTAAAAATTATTCAGAAAAACGACAATTTCGTTTTTATAGCTTTCCGAAGGATCTGCAGCGCAATAATAAGTGGGTGCAATTTTGTCGTCGCGATGAATCATATAAGTTTAAGAATTCGCGTGTGTGTTCTGCGCACTTCGTGCCCGATGATTTCGAAAAAAATATGCAACATGCAATGGGTGAGAAAAAAGTTTCAAATCACATCTTATAATTACAACAATATTTTTATGATAGGTTTTTGCACAAAAGGCGAAATTCGTTTGAAGCCTGATACACTTCCGACAATATATGACACAGAACCGGTCATCGTCAAAAAATAAGTTTTGCATGACAACACAGAAGTGGCGGGTGTAGGAAGCCTAAAAGCAAATACGGAGAGCGAATTGAGGGACAAAATTGCTTCGCTGGAAGGAGTAATGTTAGTATAATAATTATACAAATTAATGAGATTATTAATTTATTTATCTCATTGAGACTAGTATTGCACTAAGAGCAGAGAATGACATGCTTACAACGGCCGATGCTTCGAAAAAGAAAACAATTGAAGAACTGCGTTATCAGCTCAAGAAATTAAATACTGAAAACGAAGTACTTGAAGCGAGACTAAAATTGTTTTTTACGCCTGGTCAAATCACGAAAATTAGACAGGGTGATAAACAAATGAGGTGGTCTGAAGCTGACATAGCACAGTCCATCACATTATATTCCGCGAGCTCAAGAGCTTACAATTTACTTCGACGTAAAGAATTTCCACTGCCGGGTGTGAGAACGTTGCAAAGATGGGCGCAGAAAGTTGACATTTCACCAGGCATTATTGCTCCTGTGTTCAAACTTTTGTCTGCTGCTACCCAGTTGAGTGATGTCCAAAAGCTCTGCGTCATAAGCTACGACGAAATGAAAATAGCAAAAAAGTTTTGCTACAACCGATCTTCGGACACAACCTTATCGCCTCCGAATTATGTTCAAGTGGCGATGCTAAGAGGTTGGTAAAAGCAACCTAGTTTTAAACTTTATATGTAATGTTATTATTTTGATAATTTTTATGATATAGGACTTGTTGGGAAGTGGAAGCAGCCAATATATTTCGATTTCGACCAGCAGATGACAAAAACAATTCTATTTGAAATTATTTCAAATTGTAGAGCATGCGGTTTTAAAGTGGTTGCAGTAGTTAGCGACCTGGGTGGTGGCAATAGAGGATTGTTTTCAGAGCTAGGAGTTGGCTGTGAGCAACCGTGGTAAGTGAGCTAATGTTATTTAAAAGTAGTTATAAATATAACATCTGTTTACAGGTTTTGCTGCGGTGATGATAAAGTGTTCGCTTTCGCTGATGTTCCGCATTTAATAAAACTGATCAGAAACCACTTTTTGGATCATGGTTTCTTAATAAATGGCAAAGCGGTTAAAAAAGGCATTGTCGAAAAAATCTTGAGCCTTACAGGGTCGGAAATTACGATCACGCACAAAATATCTGCCCACCACCTCTCAGTGCAAGGCGCTGAACGGCAAAAAGTGTCCTTTGCGACCAAGTTGTTTTCGCATACAATGGCAATGGCTACCACGAGAATCGCAAGTTTGGGTGGCTTGAGCGGAGAAAATTGGGAAGAACGCTCAAGGTTGTTTAAAATTGTAAGTATTCATGTGAAGTATATTATGTTTGTATATGTGGGTGCGTTATTGCTTTATTTTTGTATATAACATTTTTAATAGACAAACGATTGGTTCGATGTACTAAATGTACGCGTACCAAGGGACGGTTGCCGGCAGAGACGTTTTGGCTATGGTTTGCATTTAGACCAACAAAATGTAATTTTACAGCAAATGGACGCATTGGTAAAAAATATACGAGTAATTGGAAAAACGACACTATTGCCGTTTCAAAAAGGTTTGATATTTTGTGTATATGGACATTATATATATAGTAAAGAAATAATTTAAGTTATATTTATAGGTATTTTGCAAACTAATTACGCACTGCGTTTACTCCACTCGGAGTTAGATAAAAAATACGGACTGAAATACATTTTGACCTACAGACTGAATCAGGACATTATAGAAAACTTTTTTGGGATAATCCGCGCAAAAGGTGGACTTCACGATCACCCAGATCGCGAACAGTTCCGGTATCGCTTGCGCTTGTACCTGTTGGGATACAATGAGGGTGTTCTGTCGAATTGTGGAAACACTCAACATGACGATACGCCGGATTTGGAAGCAATATCAAATTCGCTCACAGGTAACGTTAGACCCATTGATGGCTTTATAAATTTGTATAAATAACAAAGTTTTTCAACAGGTACCATTCTTCGCCCTTTTTCTCAGCAGTGCGAAATTGCAAAAGAGTTGCCCGATGAAGAGGAATCCTTAAAAACAGATGGCCTGGAGCATTTAACAGGCTATATTTGCTATAGGTTAAAGCATCTGGAGGAAACAAATACGGCACCTAGCTGTTCGTACACTTGGATCGATCATGTTTCCGAAGGTGGTTTGACAAAGACCACAGACAGAAGTCTTGAAATGGTGTTTCAGAGTATCAACGGCGATGGACTTTTGGCTGCACCTAGTTATTTGCAGCGGCACATTGTTGAATCGCCGCACATTCCTTGCAGTGACAATGTTAAAAAAAATGTTTTCCGATCAAGAATGTATTTCCGAATACGCAGCCTGAATGCTCAAATACGAGACAACTCCTGCATTAAAAGGCGAAAAATGAATAAAATTATAAAATAATTCCATATGCATGTGTACATGTTTCAATTTGCTTAATTTTCACTGTATGGCAACTACCTTTTTTCGATTTTGTTTACATTTTCTACCATTTCACAAACTCGACCAATCAGAGCTCGCTTCTGTGTGACGTCACACGAGCACAACAAATTTTTTGACGTCTAAGTGGCGGGACCTTTCTTCCATAGACCTTGCATCGTATGTATGCGTGCATCAATTTGAGAATGCAAGGGAGAATCGTAAAGTAGCTCTCCGCTCGCTCGCGCTTACTCTCTCGTTTCCGTTTTCCTCACCTTTGTTGTTTTCCGCTCGCGGCTGAAGTGAAAGCGCACAATCAAGGCAAATTAATAAGGTAGTGGTAGTACAACGGCTGATCAAACTTTTTTCATCTGATTCTGATTTTCTTTTCGTTTTGTTTTGATTATGGGCGAATGGGCATGCTGATTGTCACAATGTTCAAAATGGCCGCAGCATTTGTGGCTGCTGATTGGCTCATGTGTTTTTTTACTACCAGATTTTGACAAGCAGGATGCCCAAAGCAATAACAAAATACATGGAGTTTTTGCTGTTGCCGTAGTGCTATCACCTTATTAATACACCTTGCGCACAATAATTTCAGATGCGTCTTCTGTATATTGTTTGTTCTGTGATAACACAGTGATAAAGTGATACCCGTGGGTTACATTCGCCAAATATCAGACTCGGAGGTTGCTCAGAAACATAATGTTGCTTTCCCATACAAGTGCCATGGCGAGGGTTACCTTTGTTTTCAATATTTTAAGCATAGGAAAATAAACACTTTTTTTGTAATTGTGTAATATATTGGTACAAAAATTAATAGAACATTACAAAAACGAGTTAAAAGTGTTTAAATATGTTTTTAACACATTTTTTATTCAGCTTTTATTGCTGCTGCTTTCTACAATAAGACTGCGAACATACTTTTTTACAACTACGTCGAAATTGTAACTCTGCGTTAGGAGCAAATTTGCTAGTCAGCTGCTTGCTGTGATGCGAATTGTTCGACAAAATGAGGAAGTTGACAGGGTTGACGACGTGCTCACACGGATTGTGTTCGTGTGACCCAAGGCGAATTCATACAGGTGATAGCGTAAGGGCAGCATCAAAATTTCAATGTATTTTGTTTTTGTTTTCTGGGCTTAGATTGTCAAAATCAGCCAATCAGAACAAAGCTTCCTTTTTCATTTTTAAACTGTCACAGTTTTACACAGGCATTTTGACAATCTAGACCTTTTCCACCACAAAAAAATCAAATCAGCTGATTCAACCAGGTCACCTGTATTAACCCATTCGCTGCCAAGGACGAGTATACTCGTCTTTGGCAGGGTGTCATGTATTGCCAAGACGAGTATACTCGTCCTACTATAAATATGTTATAACATGCAGGCTTTTGAATTAGCAGTTTTTTTTGTGGATAACAGAGCTTTGCTCAAAATATACTTGGCAATGGGAATGACTTCATATAATTTAGGCTTGGCAGCGAATGGGTTAATTCGCCTTGGTGTGACCAAAAAAAACGGCCAAAATTCGTGAACTCTCTCAGTTTCCTATCACTTCATCACTGGTGGTACATACATGCTAATTTTTAATTTTGGTTTCTTCTTATTTGCAACAATACGCCGTTATATGTCTGGTTATGTCTTCGCATATATCTTAAATGAGTATATTTGTAACGAGAAAGCGTGTTGTTAGAGCTTACCCCATCCTTTTTATCACGATTGAACGCACCATGGAGATATTCCAGTGATACGTCGTCATTCTCATTCAACCATTGCATCACGAATGGCTCGAACCAGGCAGGATACTCTGGAACAGCACCTTTGTACGGTGGTACCTCTTTAACATAATTGCTGTATAACCATTTGACGCGAAAATGTAAATTCATATAGGCTGACGACTTGCACAGCCGATGCTGCTCGTGCTCTTCTAGGGCATATTTCATATCGACAGCGAACAGGCCCCACATGGTAGCCGCCGATAACTATTGGAAACAGTCGCGGTACGATTGGCCAAAAATGGGAAAGAGTTGGGAGGAAAGGCAAAGGGCTTTGTTATTCATAATTAATACGGCTTATAATTTAGTATTACTTAGAGCCTGATCGACAAGTCGAGTGTAAGAAAAACGATTTTTAAATTATTTTCGTGCAAAAAACTTCCTTAAACATATAGTTACGCTTCGACTCAATAATTGTGAAACCTTCTGAATAGTTTTTACCGTTTAAACAAGGCAAAAAAAATTAAATGATATCATCGTTCATAAGCGATTTTCAAAGGTAAAATCAATTAGAATTAAAAAATTTCAATAAATCAAAAGATTTCACGAAGCTTAATAAGTATAACAACCACAAACTTCTGCACACGCGAGTACAACAGAAAACAGATTTGAGCCAGAATATGCCCGACGTACTTGTCCGATATTGAGCTCTTGTGGAAACTGATTTAAGACGGTGCCATAGCTATTCTTGTCCTCTTCAATAACTGACACGATCAACGCAATTAGCTTGTGCCAAAAGTCAACGCTATCTAATTTGGGGCCGTGGTCATCAGAGTCACGTTTGGCTTCGTTTGGATCCACCTAAAAAGAGATAATAGGCTGTGTATTATAGTAATGTAAAGCAGTGAGTGGTCTCGAAGCAGTTGCTCGAGTTTCAAAAATACTTAGTTGCTTAGTAGCAACTGAGCAAACTCTAAAAAAAGCGTACCGAACAGAAAAGAACAAAACAGTTAATTGACACTTAATTGACAGTTAACTGAGAGTAATTGGCCGACAGACCACATTGTATCAATCTTTAAATACCTGAAATTCCCGATTGTATAACTCGTAGCAATTTTCGAATAGGAATTGATAGGTGGATCTAAGGCAAGCTTTGACACAATCTTTGACCACTGTACTTGCTCGCGGCGGGCTCGACAACTCTTGAACCTAAGCGATAAAATTAAAATATTATGCCATTGCACGGGAATTTGAGTGCGGCGTCACCTTCATGCGGAAGAATGTTATGCTGGTGAGCAGATCAACGGTCGACTTGAGATCCATGAGTTTCTCCTGGCTGGTGGCGGGAAAGTTGTTGCGATACATGGACAAGTCGATGCGGAGCGAGTTGTGCAGTTGATCAAGTAGCTTCACAAATTTTTCCTTCTGTACAGCGCCAAAAGCAATGACAGAGAGTACAATGGTATCTTGTGGTGCGGGCACGAACTCGTTTACTTACACCAAAATTGCTGGCCGCGAAGCGATCACTGGCCGAAACCGCCGATGAGGCCGTCGTGTGCGCGTAGTACGCATTGATATTGGCCAATAGCGTACTCATAACGGCCGGCACGCCCGGGCACAGATACTTGGCCGACAAGCAATGAAAATGTGTCATCGCTTGATAGATATTCTCGATGCCGTAGCGCATGGCGAATTCGTCGACAATTTCCTCCGGGATCTCATCGAAGTAGAGTTTCCAGGCATCGTCACCCTTTTGCTGTGGCAGCTTGACCTGTACCAGATGACTGCATTTAAACATCACCACAGCTTGTATTTGCATAGGACGTGATTTAGTATTGTATGGATATGTTTAGTAGTGTGTTTTGGACAACTTGAGAACAGCTCATTTTGAGAGGTTTGATGAGAAAATGTGTTAGCCAACAAATTTTGGCGGTGGCGTGAGGATAAGCGGTGTCGCATCAAGTTCGAAGAAATGTGAGTACAATCGACTATTATTCAGAAGTTGCGGTTCGATGGTTTAATCATAAGACTGACACCCGACAGTTTCTCTCCACAAAGAAACACAAGCCACCTTATTCCCATAGGAGCGCCTCCTTTGCCATTGACCCCTTTAACGGTAGGCAATAAGGTGTAAGAATGTGCGATCAAAAATTTATAACAGGATTAATATATAAGCTTCGGTCGGATTCAAATTAGATTAGATTTTTGTTGGATTCGATTTTTATTTAATACATTTAATTGAATTGACTGCCCGCATATCCTTTAAAATCAATTTTAATATACCAACTTGATCGGGTCTGACGGTCTGAACTTTTTAATGTTGGCCTTAACAAAACACATTAAGCAAGAAATGTTTCTATTACGAGAGTTCCAACTGATTCAATTTGCTCTCAAATTCCCTAATCATTCATTGATTTTGTTATGTCTAAAGCTGTAATTTTTCCCTAGACTCTATTTATTTAGTTATTTCGATTGATTTAATAAATAAATATACGGATTTTATTATTCTGGGGCCAACAGAAAAAACATACAGTTTATTACTTTAAAATTCAATCAGTGAACAACGAATGGAACACAATGTGAGAGTTTTTAATTGAACTAAACTTAGATCTGTTTGGCAGAGAATAATTTGTACGAATTTGTACAAATTTTTACTGGATCCTGTTTGTTGACGCCAAATCTCCAGTAACGAGAGAGAAACTGAGAGCGTAAAGTGACAGTTCATTTCGTGAGAGCTTTTGTCCAGTAACTTTTTGCCAGTAAGAAGAAGAACAAGAAAAACATATGACTGGCTGCCATATGATCGACTGCAAAGAAAAATAAATTTTGTAAACATTGGGAGGAAAATGCAACCGGCAAAGAAATTGTGCGTTCGCGAGTCTGCTGACCAACAACCGTCTTGCTCAGTTTTACTTGCTGCAGCTGAAAGGGAAGAATCGTAGATTGAGCCCAACAAACCATTTGCCTTTTGCATTAAATTTCTATTTGAACTGAATTTTCCCTACCGCTTCAAACCTCAAATGAAACTTTTAGATCGTTTCGTTCTTTAACCCTCCTGTTTACACCCGTTTTACTGAGTATTGTGAGTGGGCCAAGTTCCAGTGGTGTAACCAAGAGTTAAAACTTGCAAATTCTTACAAATTGCTGTTTGTTCACATTTTTGGATAGTTTCATTTTTGGGAGCGTAAGCTCGCTTACTCTCCTGATATTTTTTACTGGATAATTTTTACTGGAAATCTGGCCAAACAGACCTCTTATATTGTGAAAGCGAAAGACTTGTGAATTTAAATTCGCGCTGAGCATCCGAACATTGAAGTTAATTTTTCGCAAAAGTACAGAACCGCTCATCAAACCACACCTCAAATGAGTAGTTCTGGCGCATTGAAAGCGAAAAATCGTACACTAAAATATATATGTGTAACACAGAACAAACAGTATACAGAATGCGCATCTGGTGTAAAGAAAATTTTCTTTGCGGGTTCCTGCGGTAGGACCCATTTATGGACGCGGGGGAAGCAGTACAGGGGACGAGAACGTACAGAGCGCGAGAGCGTAAAATGAGAAGCTGTGAGAGCGCAAAATCAAATTTACGGAGAGCAAACAGATAAAAGTATTGATCTCATGCCGGTGTATGAAACAATCACGCACCACACACTGTGTTTTTTTTTGTTGGACAACAAAGCGATGTGCCGCATGGTGCCGTTGGTGGTGGCTCGTGCTTGCTCTCCGCTTGTTTTTTTTACAAGCAAGAACAAGAAGTGGACATGCAAAATTTGCATAGAAAAAATGATTGAGAGACCGCCAAGGCGCATTAATAAGGTGGGAGCACTACGGAAAAAACGAAAATTCAATGGATTTTATTAGTTCTTTTGCTCTTTTTGTAAAAAAGAAGTTGTGAAAAGTAAAAATGACTACAATGAAAATAAATATATGTGTAAAAATATTGTAACAACCAAGGCGCATTAAGAAAGTGATAATAAAAGGAAAACTATTGTTACAATGTTGTGCCAATAATCAAAGAAAAAAGTTTAATCAGTTCTGGTGCTGCAACTACCTATTGAATTTGCCCCGGTGATCGCTGTGCCAAGCAACCACCATTTCAATGTGCACGAGTAAAGCCAAGCTGCTTGCCGCGGAAAACAACAACATTGCGTGTTGTTGTCGAAATGAGAATAAAGCACAAATCCATCGAATCTATGCGTGTACATCAATTCGCGCTTACTCTCTCGTTTCAGTTTACATTTTCCTCACCTTTGTTGCTTCCCGCCCACGCCTCAAATGAAACCGCAAAATTATTTCAGATGTGCCTTCTGTATACTGTTTATTCTGTGGAGTAACGTAAGTAATGCATACGGTAAAACGAGCGCGCCGTTGCTGTACTACATTCAGCTTCACTTACCATGCCGCTGTTCTCTTCACAGAGATAGTGGAAAAGGTTCTCGTGCAGGCACGTGTATTGCACGTGGTAGGGAGCAACCTTTTCCTCGCCCTTGATCTCGACCGATATGTGGAGGCGTATGGCACCGGAGACGGCCGACTTGTCGGTGCGCTTCTCCAGATTGTACCACACGTCCATTTCGCCGGACAGTGTGCGCACCTCGATTATGGTTTGGCCCAGAAAATCATCCGATTCACGCGTCAACTTCTGGCGCAATTTTGATTTGAGATCGTTATCCTCATCCCAAACGCGCACTTTAATGCGATCCGACGAGTTGTGGCATTCGCTATAGAGGGGCGGGCATGGCGCGCACAAGGCGGGGCAATGCGATGCATTAGGATACGGATGAGTTTTGGAACAGATGGATTAGGCATGACATGGAGGGCGTGTTGTTGATGGCAACAATTCAAGGTCGAACGTTGATCAGTGTGTGTGTGTGTGTGTATATGGGAAGGGAGGTAGTAAATATTATATATTATTAATTTTTGTGAGCTTGTACCCATGCCGCACTTAAACACAGCATCAGTAACGAGTGCTTAGATCATATAAACAAAGATAGGCATAACCATACAGATTTATATACATCGAGTTGGATTATCATAGGCAAACGAGTAAACATATGTACGAACATAAGAAGAGATGTGTGAAGAGAATGATTTATACAGCCATTGAGTATCGAGTAGCATTGAGTATCGCTGTATTGAGCAGCGTACGAGTATATGTACTGCGTGTATGGAGGGGCATATGGGGTGAATTAGGGTGGGTGAAGGTAATGTAAGTACAATAAATATTTTAAGTCACACTTTATTGCAACAGTTCACGAAAAAACAAAGCTCCGTCGAGCATATTTACTACTGGGTCCTACATTAAGTAAAGATATTAACCTCAACAATATGAGTATAGATCATGTATAGTATGAATCATACTTTATAGTATTTTGCAAAAGTTCCAGCGTGTCACATTCCGTTGAATCATGATTTCGTTGTGGAAATTGAAACCAACTTTATTCCACCAATTTTCACTTGTTTTGTGTGCTTGGCAGCAGACTGCAATCGCATCGCTCTTGTGACCCACACCGGTACAATTGTGATCGACAAACTGTCAATTCTTGTTTATTAATACAAATTTACGTTTAATTATAACCATAGTCGCATAAGAAAAATACATTAAAAATGTTTGTAAAAATATGGTATTGACTGAGACGATCCACCGAATCTCGGCTTTTTGGCTATGAGGCGCCCTATTGAGTGTGGCAATTTTCAAGATATTTCTCTAAAAAATATTGAAAGGACATATTTCTTTTTGTACAAAAAAAAACTTGCCCGCAAGGTGGTCGGGAATTTATATTCTGTCAATAGGATAGATTAGGTAGCACTCTCCTTACGGAAATGGTTCACGGCAGCGATAGGACCACTACAAGTTCTTGTCGGCTTCAACTGGCGCCGTGTACTTAACTACTTCATAACAATGCGATTACAACAGCACTACAATGACATTTTTTGTGGACCTAATCACAAATTTGAAGGTGCTTGCTCATTTCCTCTATTTAGCACTCGCTTATATCCCTTTTATCGTTCTACAATCACTTTAAAGCAAATGGCAATGTGTAATCATTTTTAGAACTAGTCAAATTTTAATTGAAATACTAACCAGTATGAATTGTTGTTCAAAGTATCCAGAAAAAAATAAGAATTGATTTGGTTTTTGGGAACAATTGCAGTATAGCGAACCCTCATGAAAAAAAAAGGAAAATTGCACCATACAGAGCTTATTTTTGTGAATCTAACAAACTAAAAATTTTGCTTGGGAAACGCCCACAAAAGGCGTGGCTCGGGGTCAAAGTTCAAAGTTTTTATCAAAAAAACTCAATTAATCTCCAACTGATTTACACGATATGGGTATCACGATATTGGTATTTTTTTACGAGGGTTCGCTATACTGCATTTATGCCGGTTTTTGTCGCCTACAAAGTGGAAATGGTTTTAATTTTGGCGACGGCCACAACTGTGGTCGGTGGTCGTGTAGTTGTAAAAATAAATGAATCAATGTTTAGATGTTTCTAGAACGAATTATGCTAGAAATGCACCTCTATCTAGGGCCCTTTCGGAGTTAAACAATGTTTCTAATTTTGATGTGTCATTTCTGAAGGGATTGTTGCTTAATAGTTTAAGTAAATTGTAGTAATATTTATTAATATTTCCTAAAGTCAGTAAGTACATTTGTTCATTGGCTAAATAAATAATTAAATAAGCCTTTCAGCGAAAGTCGACTAAAGTCAAATTTATTATATTAAAATCGATGTTAAAATCAGCAGAAATTATATTACTATAGAAAGTGTAAGGTTTTTTTATTTTTTTAATATGTAAATTTGGATTAAAAAAAGTTGAAATTTGTTTTTGACGACTAAAATTGATCAATCTGAAAAAGTTGAAATTGGTCATAAAGACATTAAACTCATTAGCAAAAGACTTGTGTTTAGATTCATCTGGCTTTTTGATATTTAGGGCAAAAGATGCGTTGCCGCATGGTTTATTCCAAGAAGGTTGAATTTTCTTCAAAACTGTACCGTATGCAGATCTCTTTAGACATGCTTAAATGCGTAAATTCTGATCGCAGATTCATATGCAATATAACTGACGAAGAGACATAAGTCTATGAGTTCAACATAAAAAACAAGTCAGCAGTAAACAGAATGAAGAGGAAAAGACGCGTCGACGCCTACAAAAACCATTTCAACGGCACTCAAAAGTCTGGGTGCTGCTCATTAGTTTCTTTGATATACCTGGTTTGGGGCGAGCGGAACAGTTAGTTCTGGAGGTATCAAAAGCGTTTGCGTTCATACCAATAATGGTTTAGCCATGTCAAAAGCAGTAGCAGAAAATATTAGCCCTATTCCAAAAAAATAAAAATATACTACACCAATTTGTAAACGCAACGATGCAAGACCGTTTGCACAAGATTGTGAATAGGGCTATTACATATATTGTAACGATGAGGCACCCTGTCGCTGTGCTATGCATGAATGCTTTTACGGGCATACTTTTAGGCACGCACTTTAGAGTACGGCTGGCTTGCTATAATTTCGTAATGGGATGTGCGAGAACGATCGAGAGACAGTCCAATTGGAATGTGCGAGAACAATCGAGAGATAGTCCAATTGGAATGTGCGAGAACAATCGGCGCGATAAACTGACAAGTATAAGCCTAGGCGTATACGGAGACGCAGGCCGCGCAAAACAGCACAAGACAGCGCAGCGAAAATTAAACTTTGTGAGGCGGAAAAAATGTGAACTGCGTATACGAATCTCGTGAAACCAGTACACGTGTTCCGTATTCATTCCATAAACCCAGCAATACGAGTTATTTGTCTGAATTAGACTTTGAAATATAACCTATACAATATAATATGGGTGTAATATCGGCTGTTCACGCACTTTTTCAATTAGTTCTTCAATTTTTGCAAGCTAACGTGTCGGCTGCGCGTAGGAAACTGTATTTCAACTACAACGCGACGCAGTTGTGCGCAGGCACGTCTCTCCGCCGCACGCGGCGATGTCGCTGTATACGCCGTTATACGGTACTGCGTTATTTACAAAAAACTAAACTGCGTTGAGTTGTGCTGCGTGTGCGGCCTGCGTCTCCGTATACGCCTAGGCTAAAAGGCAGCCGGGTACAGCGCAGTGGGACAGTCTTATTTGAGCAAGTAAAGGTGAAACACGGAATAGTCCAATAAGTAGTAGCAAGTGTAAAGACAAGCAAAGTGTAAATTTGTGAATAAAGTGATTGTTGGTTTCTCACTGCGTTTTGCCTTGAGTAATTGAAGTGTGTTTTATTTTTCAAGCATAATCCAGAGAGATGAATAAGCCTAGAGAACTTATTTTCGTAACAATATGTTAAGCTATTATAAAAATTCATACTTTTTGGCACATTTTTACTAAAATGTAAAACTTGTTAGTTTTCTAGTATTTTTATGAAATAACATAATTGTTTAATAAATGCATTCCTTGGAATTTGATAGACGTTGGACAAGGGGCGTGGCAAATTTTTGCGACTCATATTTTCCGCTTAAGTTTTGAGCTATAAGTCCCATAAACTTGGTTACGATTTGGTCGCGCTCTTCGACTGGAAGAAAAGGGTGGACATTGGACAAGAGGAGTGTGGCACCGCCCATGCAAGTAAAATTTGTAATGTGAAATAGTTCCGGAATTATAAATCATACAAAATCTAAATTGGTTACTTTAGAAATTGCTACTATGGATTAATTTCAAAAGATGACGTTCGCGACTTATTAAGACGACTGAACTATGTATGTATAACTGTTATTCAGTCCGTGCGATTGTGTGAAATCGTCATTAAATTATCATTAATTGTTATTACATTTAACACTGTTTTTCGTCGTAGGTCGTCGAAGTCAGTCAAATGTGAGGCGAGTTGCTTTACGTGTAAACCACATTGATGACCAGCGAGTGACAGATAATGGAGATACCGTAAGGTTCAAACCGTACACGATGCGGCAAAGAATATCGAACTCAATTGATTTAATTAAATTTGATTTCGCTTATCACGAGTTAGAATCAAATCATTTTTAGGTGGTATGAAGTTCACTGGGTCATTTAATAAACAAATATTTTCCGTATTAAACTTTGTGGATAATTGTGTAGTTATGTAAGCAGTTTGCAACCCTGCGTATTTATTTCGTTTCCTTAGTTTGTTATTCGTCGTAATAAGGGGTGGCTTTCCATAATTCGATATCGAGCAAATACGTGTATCGAACTATCCATGGCTCAATAATAAGGTTATAGCATCCCCGCAACACCAAAAACCACATGTATTTTGTTGGTAGGATTGTTTATCGCTACTGTCAAAATCAGTTGATATTTTCAGACGAAAGAGGGAGAAACTGAAAACAAACAAAAGTGATTGTTGCCAGACGACGCTGTATTTCGAGTGAAAAAACGGGAAAAGTGCTCAGGTCAGGTGTTTTCAGTCAGGTATTTTCATTTCAACCGATGCGGCAACACAGCACACCGACGATTTTGACAGAAGCGATAAACAATCAGCCGGTGGCTTGCTACAACCTTAACCTTGCTACAACCTAATTAAACCATGGAACTATCGTTTTTGCTTTCCGTAAAGTGGCTATTACACGGTCGAGCCACGCTGTCAGCGAAGTTCGATGTCGAACCAAATTCGCCGTGTAATAGCACAAAACAGCGGTTCGCGAGCCGAGCTCGATGGTTTTTAAAAATTTTTGATTTTCTTGGTTCGATGTCGAACCTCGCTGATAGTGTAATCGCTTGTTTGTCGAACCTCATACAAATTTCATTTCCTTTTCCGTCGTGAAGCAGTAAACATGTCGTGGACAGACCGAGCGTTTTTAACAGGTTTCATTGAACTTTATGAGAGTCTGCCAGCATTATGGGAAATAAACGAGTAAACAGCAGAATCCATTCTTAAGACATTTTTATAGTCATCATGTGCTGTTACTTCCAATTCTCTTAATAAATTTGTGTGGGAGAATTTTTGACTTTTTGCTAACCACTACTTTCTCCAAATTCGTTTCTTCCTTTTTTTCTCATTTTCATTTTCCAAAAGTTCGTTTATCACCAGTGCTGCCACAAATTGTTCCATCATACAGATGTGCACGCCTCAAGAGTTTTAGTGCTGGAACCAACATCGATGTAACATCGATACGTCGATGTTTTCAAATCTATTTCAAACATCGATGTTTTTTTCCGATCTTTCCGATGTTCGATGTTTTTCTCTACTTTTCCATTACTATTAAAAGGAGCGGGAGAAGCTACAAAAAAAACTACAAAAATTCATATAACATTTATAAACCTTATAAAACAAATTTGGACATGCTGATATTTATAAACCGCAGTGAATGGATCTCGACCATAGTCAAATAAGATTTTGCTACTGTGTGGCACAGAAATGTTTATGTTCTTATTAATGTTCATTAATATGTTTAATGATCTTTTTTTGTTTTTTTTTGTTAAATTCTTTTAATGGATTATTTTTTTTAACACAAACCCCTTTAATAAAGTGGCAAATGAATTGCTGACATTTTTACATACATTTTAAGTTTTAATATATTTCAAAAAAGTCCCCATTAGAAAAAAGTCGATACATCGATGTTCGTTTCCCTAAAACATCGATGTGGGCAAACATCGATGTTTTTCCAGCTCTAGTTTGTTTCACAATGAGGTTCGACGTAGTGTAATAGCAAAATAATCGTTCGTTAGCAAAATTAGTTCGTTGTAATAGCCGCTTAACACAAAATGTCGTCGTGTCGTATCGAACGTTCGATACAAACAGCTCGATACCAAATTTGCTCTCGTCTTGCTTTTTATCCGCTGTCAACCGTAACAAAATGTAAATATGAAATTTGAAATTTTTTGTGATTTTAATAAATTTTTTTAATTTTTTAGGAGTCAACAAACGAACGGTGCTCAAATAAAGATGCTAATAGAATTTATTGATTGGAGTTTTGCGACCAAACTCCTCCAAAAACAATAAATAGCCCCAATCGTACATTTTTATTCCGGAAAATTTTTTAAATTTGTTTAATTTCAAAACTTCACTTTTCAAATTTTTTTCGTTTTGTTTACTTCCCGCTGCTTCTGAGAGCTTCAAAGTATTTTCTCCACACTTCCTCAAAAATGAAAACGAGAGTTCTCATATCGAGTTACGGAAAGCGAAACTATCTCGTTGAGCGTTCGATATCGAATCGATGTGTCGAGCCAACGACGGTCGAGTATCGAATTACGGAAAGCCACCCCAGCTCGTTGGATTTGAGTTGAGTCAGTTACCGTTCTTTACATTGTTCATTGTTCTCATTGTCGCCAAGGAATCAGGAGTGCAAACTGCGGTAAGGTCGATATTGTATTGAACTGAAATTTGTAATTTGAATTTGTACTGTTTGGAAACAGAAATAAACCCTCACTTCATTCCTACACTTGTTGTGTGGATCATCCAGTGACCGCCAGGTTTAAATTTCGGGCTTCTGACTACCGTTGGGCAACAAACTTGTTTATATGAAATATAAACTCGCTTTCTTAATAGGAGGTTATATTGTAGCAGCATACATTTCTGAGTCAGAAAAAGGCGTACGGGGGGTTTTCTGTCGAAATATCCTTGAGAACTTTACAATATTGAAATCCGCAAATTAAGTTCAAAGTAGTAATGTCTAAGTCTGTAAAGTCAATTTACCTTAATAGAATAGATGGTTAAAGTGAATATTTGCAAACTGCAAGTAAATTCGTTTTAACCAAATCTTTTCTCAAAGCTACCTGCTTTTACTGATAATTTACTGAAAATTTAATGCCAATTTCGTATCAATTGTATGGAATGAATACTTTTATTCATCATGTTGCCAAATCCGATGTGGCAATTCCTAAAATGACCAATTTCGAATTTATGACTTAAAATCCCGACGTTATTAATATTATCTACAATCTCTGCGCTGGCGCAACTTCAAGTGGGCGCAAATTCTGAGGGCTCTATTCTGCCCTTGGCAGACGCTGCTGGTAAGTTTCGGATAGTGGGGATGAAGTCCGGTGCTCGGAAGCAAATGCCCAAGGGCGAGACACCGAAGGCCCTCCATATGGAGCCTTCGGTTTGGCTGATCTTAAGATTTCAGGCCAAAGCAGTCACAACCTACCCAATAGGGAATTAGCACCAAAAGCGGCTATGCAACTAGTGTTGGCTCCAGCAGTGCCGAGGAGACTAAAGCCGGTCCAACCAACAGCAACGGCAGCAAACAGGTTGGTGCAGGCCAATATAGTCACAGCCTACCCAATAGGAACCTTAGCAACAAGAGCAGCTGTGCAACTAGTGGTGGCTCCAGCAGTGCCGAGGAGACTAAAGCCGGTCCAACCAGCAGCAACGGCAGCAAACAGATTGGTGCAGGCCAATATAGTAAGGATTCAAAAATCCGCTACAGGGAGAGGCAGATCGTCAAGCGAGTACTCGAACGGATTGGAAAAATCCCAGAGGAAAGTCGGACGCAAAAAGACTACCGGCTAAAAAGGGCTACCGAACTGGCGGCTGAATCGACCATGGAGGCATCTACCAAGAGACAGAGGTCTACCGAGGAAGATGTGCCCAGTCCCAAAAAAGTCCGGAGCTCTCATAGAACTTTAGCCCTATTCAGTGAGGTGCTCAAAAGCTACCAGGTTATGGCGGTTGTAGACCGATCAGACCCTGATGGCAGTATCAGACAGGCAAACTGGAAGCTTACCTCGCCGATGTTTTCCTGGACGTGTTAGAGGAACACCCAGGTCCTGTGCCTGAGTACCGTTTGTGTGGTTGGCACCAGGGCCACGTAAAATTGGTTGCTTCTGCTAGCAGAAAGCTAGGGGAAACCAAGACTGGCTTGGTGGAGCCCCGATCTAGATAGGCTTAGAAAAGAGTCTAGAAAACGCTTCAACGCTGCAAAAAGATCCAAATTAGCTACAGATTGGGATGTTTACAGAAAATCCCTAAGTATCTATAAAAAAGGTCTTAGAAAGGCAAAACATATCTCATGGGTTACTTACTGCGAAAATATTAAAGGCGTAGCGGAGGCCTCAAGATTGAGCAAAATGCTAACTCTTTCTCCACATACACCTTGTGTATACATACATTTGAAAGTGAAGTTCTTGAGCTCCTCACTGAAACTCACTTTCCAACCGTTGGAAGTGATAGTCAAAATGAAAATAAACGCAACTTTTATCTCGGTTGAGAGAATTGAATGGGCGATTGCTGAGTTTTAACCTTTCAAATCTCCTGGCCATGATGGGATCTTTCCAGCGCAACTTCAGAAAGCAGGACCCAGACTACTAATACTTTTTCCAGCCCCAAGGACTATAGACCTATCAGCCTATCGTCTTTAAAAGCCTTGGAACGGCTGATAGATCTTCATTGGAGAGAAACCATCCCACCGGAAATTGTTTCTAACAAGCAGCACGCGTAAAGCAAAGGGAAATCGGTAGAAACCGCCCTACACACTCTAGTACAGGGAATTGAAAAATCGTTGCATTGCCAGGAACACTTTCAATAATGTGGAACCGAAAGCCATAAAGGCTGCGCTGGCCAGACTGGCGGTGAAGGAGTGGCTAGTTAACTGGATAGTACAGCTTCTGCACAACAGAAACATCTATCCGGTGCTAGGCGGCTCGTGCGGCTCCAGAAAGGTGAGCAGAGGCACACCGCAAGGCGGTGTCCTTTCTCCTCTCCTCTGGAATACAGTGGTCAATCAGCTGCTGCTTACCCTAGAGGAGAGGGTCAGCAATTGCGTAGCTTTCGCGGACGACATGGTTTTGACGGTCAGCGATAAGTATCCAAATACAATCAGGGACCTTATGCAGACCTACCTAAGCTTGGTGAACAACTGGGCCAAAAGTTGTGGGCTAGGTTTAAATCCGTCTAAAACAGAGGTAGTACTCTTCACAGGGAAATATAAACCTCCGACCTTAATTCTATTTAGACTCAAAGGTACAGATATAGCTTTTAAAGATGAAGCTCGCTTTTTAGGGTTGGTTTTGGATAAGAAACTAAACTGAAAGTCCAATATCCTCCAAAGGGTTGGTAAAGCCTTTGTAGCACTTATGCCTGCAAAAGTGCAGTGGGTAAAAGGTGGGACCCAATGTCTTGCACTGGATCTACACGTCGGTCGTACGACCGATTTTAACCTTCGGGACTTTGGTATGGTGGCAGGCACTCGAGAAGGTGTCTCATCTCAACCTCCTGCAAAAACTACAAAGATCAGCATGCATCATCATCACAGGTGCCTTAAGGACCACACCGACTTCGGATTTGAGATGTTGTTACATCTGTTACCTCTGGATGTATATTGCAAACAGTCTGCAGCTATTTCTAGCATTCGGCTAAAAGCAGCCCGACAATGGTACCAATCAAACATCGGCCACACGCCACACCCTGTTACCGTTTTAACCGGAAATTCCCCTACCTAATTCCAGAGAGGAGGGTGTGGGACGAAGGGTCACCAGACTTCTTAAGGAATACGCTCCAAATTTACACAGACGGGTCCAAATTAGATGGGGCCGTAGGCGGAGGTGTATTCTCGGAGGAACTAGGCTTTGAATACTCTTTCAAACTCCCAAGTCACTAGTGAATTTCAGGCTGAGGTGTCAGCTATTGAAACTGCCTTAAGCTTGGTCAAAGAGAACAATTTCTCTGCACCAGACATTGCGATTCTCTACGACAACCAAGCGGCGATCAGGGCCCTGGTATGTTACCTACTAACATCAAAGACTGTGATAAACTGTCTCAATTCTCTCGACGTGATGTCTGAACGATATACCATACACCTGATTTGGGTGCCCGGTTATAGCAACATCCCGCGGAACGACAGGGCAGATGAATTGGCCAGGAATAGTACAACTAAGACCCAGGAAGCGAAATTCTCAGAATTAGGTACTCCGCTAAGTTCTCTCAGTTGATACGGGAGAAGGTGTCTAACACGGTAAACATGGCCTGGGCTGTTTCGAGGAAGGCTGTTCGAAACTCAGAAGAGCGACGATCGCGCAAATGGATTTAAATAAAAAGAAGTAAATGTTTTGTGTTGGTTTTTTGTGTAAACTTTTATTAATTGTTGAGTGTTTGTTAAAATATATATATGTAAATGATAATGTTTGTATGGGTCGGGGTTGATCGATGTTATTTTGCCGGAGTTCGTTTAACGAGTGTCCGCCGGTCGCGCAAGCTCCCTTCGGGATGGCCGGGGTTGCCATCCGTACATATAAACACATAGATGGACAACATAATACAATAATATTGACAATATTTATTTCTGAGAGCTGCGTGGCCGGCAGTGTTTAGCGATCTAAACATCCTGGGGCCGGATGCACTCGTGCATTGATGGGGCCCTCCGGAGGTCCATTAGGGTTTGGATGGCTCGGGTTTGAAGGGTCCGAACTCGGCGTCCGCGCAACTTGCTGGACTGGAGCCTTGCTTCAGATATCCGTTGGCTGTAGCTGCTTTCGCGAGGGTGGGGCTGATTCGCGTCAAGGCGAGGCGAGCGAGTCCGACTCAAGTCCTGCGGTCGTCGTCTACGGCTTGTTGGGGATGAATGTTGCGCGGGTGTTGCGCTTCCGCTGCGGTGTGCCCAGACTGTCTAGATTTAGACAAGGGGCGAGGGGCTTTTTTCTTAACCGTCGTGCTATGGGACTGCACAGGACGGTTTTACCGTCTTCGCGAGGTGACGGAAGATGACTCATCTCGAGAACTCCGAGATTTTCTCCACACAGATGAGATATTTGATGGACTCCGAGGCTGAGTCGTGAAAATTGGTAAGATGGTGTCTCTTTGGCGATTTGGGGTGATGTCAGAAGCGAAGTGGAGCATAGAATGATGATGCTTCTGACATTGCGAACAAGTGTGTTTACTTGTGCAATCCCGCTTCAAGTGAGTGTATGACAAGCAGTTTTCGCACAAGTTATGTTCGTACTGCCTTCACTCGGTTTCTAACAGACAACTTTTTAAAGGTGGCGCAGAATTTGAGCGCGTGAGGAGCGCTGCAAATCGGACATGAAAAAGTCCGCTCACTTTCCACCAAAAAGTTCTGTGTTCTGTTGAAACCCCGGTTGTGAGAAAACACGGACTTGGTCGGCCTCATAAGATTTAGCCTTTCCACGACCTCATATCTGCTGGTCAAGAAAGTGTTCAGTTGTTCCCAGGTTGGAAGATCTTTTCGGGAACTAAGGGACTATTCCCACAGGGATAAAGTCTCTTCCGGGAGTTTCGTTGAACAAATATAGACCAGGATCGGGTCCCAACCCTCTGTCGAGACGTCTTGAGAAGAAAAGACGGACAGAGAATTGTTTATTGCATTTTGAAGGCTTTGCAGCGCTTCACTGTCTTCCACAGCTACTTGAGGAAGGCTCAAGAGCGTGTTTATCAACCAGAATGCGCCGATTTTCGAATCGGGACTTCAGCGCATTCCATGCCAATTCTAAGTTAGAATCGCTCAATGGATACTGCCTAACGATGGCGCCAGCCTTTCCGGTCGTTTTATATCGGAGGTGATATCATTTTTGGGCAGAGGTGAGTTTCGGGTGGTTAATATAAACCGCCGAAAACATGTCGCGGAAGGACGGCCACTCTTCATACTCTTTCGGTGTCACAAGGAGGGACATTCAGGTAAATAGAATTACTTGCCTGCTCTGTTGCAGAAGGGAAGGGGATTTCTGCTGGACGAGTGGTTTTAGCGAGAGGAGGTTGCTGAGCGTCCATGAGGTCCGAAATCTGGGCCATGGTTTCATATACTCGTTCTCGGCACAGTTCCATTTTGGAGCGAGCGATCAATTTGAAAGTTTTAGGCAGGTCGTTATCAGGGGTGATGCCGACTTGCGAAAAAGCTGCCTTTAGGTCCGCATAATAGCCATTGAGATCGGCTAAATACGCTTTTAGGACTGCGGGCGTTAACTCTTCGATAGGAACAGAAGAGAATTTGGAACAAAAGTGGACCAAATTGCCCGCTTCGAAATTAAAAATGTTCTTGGAGAGAACATGACTCTGTTCGAAAGATTTTTGGATTGGCATGTCGAAATACAGAAGAATTTAGAATTAAAATAAACAAATAAATCGATGGCTAAGAGATACAGGAGGCAATGGTAGGGATGAAACACCAACAGATTTCGAAAGATATTCGAATTGTCAACAATGTTGCACAAAACCGACTAGGAATGTCGCACAGTGGAGCACAATCACGAGAAATGCAAGAAATTTTTTTTGAAGTGTATCACCTCAGAGGGGTTTTGAGTGAACACACGAAAGAATTTTGTGATGGAACAAAAATGTAATGAAAACGAAATAATTTCTTCAAAGGAATTGGAGACAACAAGCTTATAATTATTTTCTTAACGGTGTTAAGAAAATATAATTTTCTACTGAATTTAGTCCGCAATAGAGAGCTGCAATTGTACTTTGAAAGTGGTTTCAAGACACTCTCTCTCTTTGCACGGCACTGCACTGCACTTGCTCAGTGCAAACAGATCGAATGAGACGTGCAAGTGAAGAGAAGCAAAACATGTGCGTTCATGACATATGAGAGCTGAGACTTTGTTGCTTTATAACAGGGGTGCCCAAAATCTTCTTATGGAAGAGCAAACACCAATACATGTAAAGTTGCCCAAAAAAATGCAAACAAAAAAATGGAATTCAGTATGTACACCGAAAAAAAAATTTCATTTTCTGTAATGTTATTTAAAAAAAACAATTCTAATCTTCCTTCTTCCATGATCCTTCTAATAAATTAAAACAAAGTTTCGATTGATAGTGACATTACAGCAATTTGTGCAGCAAAACCAAAAAGGCATACACACCAGAGAACTGCAATTATTCTCTTTTTCAAGTCATTGGTTGAATAACACAAGAAAGAGTATTAGTGGATTTGAGTCAAAGAAAAACATCCAACTCATATCCACGCATACTCGTTTACGCATGCACACATATTTTGTGTGCGAACAATGAATATATTCTTATAGAACTTTTTTTTTTTTATAGAACTATTCTTATATAATTCTTAGAACTTATAAGTTCTTTGCTGATATGAACCGGTGCGTGCTCAGATCTGTCATTGAGTGAATAGGTTCATTGTGTTATACCGTAATCACTCACAACACCAAGAAACACCAATGGTTCAATGGAATGACTTAAGTCATTGGAGTAATTTTCAGTTTCGCTTTCTCCTTAGTTGAAATTGAGAATATTGCAACCATAGTTGCCGCTTTTGGTCTTTTCGGACCAAAATTGGTCAGATTTTTTTAATTTGGTACCGCTGGTCTGCTTAATCGAATTTTGGTCCGTTTTTTGATGTGAATATTTTTTCATTAGTACAAAAAATGTATTAAAAAAAATAAAATTGTAATTTAAAAATGACTTTAAAGACAACGCAAATTTTTAATTTGGTCGGTTGAGGTCGGATTTGGTCGGAAAAAAATTGTTCAAGTGGCAACACTGATTGCAACAAAAAGCGGAAAACCAAAACGCAGGTCAATAAATGCAAAGCAATTAAATGCACTTTTTGTTAGTTTTTATTTGTAAATAACAAAATGAGATCAAATCCATGCTTTTTAAATATAATTAAATTAAAAGAATTCGTAAATATTAAAATTATACTTAAGAAAAAATATACACGTACAAATAATACTCATTCTAAGTTAAATAACTAAAAAACTATAAAGATGAACAAAAATTATTTTAATTTTTTTGTTGAAAATAGAATTTAAGAAAAGAATATTGTCAGCATCAATGCATAGCAGCAACCAGATACGTGTCCAAAAGCAAAAAATTACTGTTTAGCAAAAAGCGCGAAGCACAACACGAACTACACAGGGAAAAAGTCATAGCTAGTGATGGACAATACTTTGAATATTAAATTTGTAACCATTTTTTCACAATAAAGCTTCAATTTTCAAAAAAAACGCACGAATTAACCGGTACCCCTATTAGGTAATAATTTGTTTTGATTATGTCAGAGATGGGCCGATTAATCCTCGAAAAATTGTGCAGTCGATTTTTTTAGGCTGCCGTCTGCTTTTCACAAGTAGTCGACCGTAGCCGTCCATTTTTAATTGCTAATTAGTGTTCAGAAAAACAAATATTGCAAAATAATTGATTACAAAATAAATCGGTATGTGCATAATTCCGAAAATAAATTCTCATTTGTAACTCCGAATCGCTAGTTTTTGTAGAGTTGCCGTTGCTTTCGTTTGCTGTTTCAAAAAGTCGCTGCTATGTAGAAGCATGTTCTAAGCTGACTATGGTAATTGAAAAATTAAAGTCGACTTTATCTTTTTAGTCTTTTGCTAACTAAAGCCGGCTTTTATGCGGGACTATGATTATGCGCCAATATGTTATGAATTCACCTCAGAAAAAGTTTGCGTACAAGACAGGGACGGACACAGGGGGGTGGTCCGGGGGGTCCGGACCCCCCCCCCCCAAATCTCAGACTTTTTCAAAACCCCTTACAGCACACGGTCTTTCAACCGTATAAACTAAATCGTCCACATCACAAGTTGGTACATTACAAATATGATTAATTCCACTTTATTTCGTAATTTTCAGTTTATTTTCACAACTTTTCTGGTCAAGATCACAGTAGTAATTGAGTGTTATTATCATGCCACATGTATTAATAGTACTATCGTTAGACGACTCGCAACCTACTGTAGTGCGAGAAAGATGCATTTTTCGTTTTTTATTTTTCGACAGTTTGACAGAAAAAGTACCAAAACAGCTGTTTTGACAGTTGTTACGGTAGTGCCAGAATAGGGCTGTTAGTGTTGACATGCGTTTGCTTCATCGTCAATAAAAATGGCACCTGTTAAAATAACATCCTTTTTTAAACCGACTAATGCAAATGGTAAACGCGAACACGAACGATCAGTTGAACAGGCCGAAGAAGTATCAACAGCAAAAAAATCGTAGCATGACGAGGAAAATGATCATCAACCGGAGCCCATAGTAAGTATTTTGAATTTTCACCCAGTACAATGTTGATTGAAATTTAAGTTTAATAACTAAATTGAATGCGTTATATCATTTTCTTTTTTATAAAATTTTCATGAACGTGGAAAGTACAGGAACTTTTTTCCGCTCGAAATTCACTGAACAGACTTTCGTACAATTGCATCATATTTTATTGATGTACTGTTTGACGGTTTGCAGTGAGGTTTTAAAATAATACAATTCTAATTCGTTGACGTCGTTTTGAATTTTTAATCTATATAAAGAAATGGATTTCAAATTTTACAGTGTAAGATACTTTACATGTTGACATCAAATATGTTGTGGCAGAGCGGTTAGAGCGCAAGCTCCCCACTTATTCATCGCGGGTTCAAATCTCACTAGTGACGATTTTTTTTTTTTTTTTTTTGAAACTGACTATAAAAAATTATTTTTAAAATCATTTTTGCGAGAAAAAACCAATAAACTAAATTTTTTCAAACGAATACTGTGTAAATCGAAGAAAACATTTTTATGAATTTCAGAAGTCTCAGAAATTTCAAGATCATGTCCATGATGTTCAATGGTTCTGTAGAAGAAAACTTGAAAATACCGAGATGTGCGATCTCCTTGTAAATGTATGGACACCGGATGCTGATTTTGTGTTTCCAGCAACGGAAATGAACAAAAAAAATCTGAAATTCCAACTTTCGTGGTTACAAAAGTATCCTTGGCTCACTTACTCAGCCTCTGAAGACGGCGCTTATTGTCGAGTTTGCATTTTATTTGCGCAAAAAGAAGTTGGAAAAGGAAAACATGAACGTTTGAGTTCATTTGTGCAAACTTGTGTTAAAGATTGGAAGAGAGCTTTAGAGAGATTTAAAGAACACCAAACGAAAAAATATCACTTGGACGCCCTTGAAGATGCACAGAATTTTAAGCTCATTTATGAAAATAAGAAAAATGATGTCATTGTCGAGATCGATCAGAGCCGAAAACGGCTACAATTGGAAAACAGACGGAAACTTGCTCCCATCATTCGTGCGGTTTTGTTCTGCTGCAGACAAGGACTGGCGCTACGAGGACGTCGAGATGATGGCCCATTGGCGCTGGAAATTCCAGAAGAGAACGACGGGAATTTCAGGGCACTTCTGCGTTTTTCTGTGGATAGTGGAGATGTAGCACTGCAAGAACATTTAAAAGTGGCTGGTTGTAATGCAATACTTGAGCCATAGAATTCAGAACGAGATCATTGATGCTGGAGCGGAAATCATCACAAGAGAGTTGGTGAGACGCATCAATGAGACGAAATGTTTCACTGTAACCGCAGATGAAACGTCTGATGTAAGTGGAATTGAACAATTCACGATTGGAGCTAGGTTCATTCAAGAAATCAAAGGGAGACACACGATCAGAGAAGATTTCTTGTGCTTCGTTCCTGTAGAGGATGTGACTGGCGCCGGCCTTGCAAATACGCTGCTTACAACTTTGCAGAAACTTGGAGTGGACACTCATTTCATAAAAGGGCAAGGTAAGCTGGATAAAACTCAAATTAACAAGGATAAAACGCAAATGAACTAATTCAAAATTGAATTACTATAAAATATCATTATATAATTTTAAACATTAATGTATTAAATAAAAAATATTTTTCTCTAATATTTAAAGTAGTATAACTCACATTCACTCAATAAAACTTAAATTAGCTAATTGAAAAATTAAATCAAATTAAAACTCATATGAACTAATTAAAACTTGGATCACTATAAGGATTTTAACGTTTTATTTTGAAGGTTATGATGGAGCTCGAGCAATGAGTGGAGAGTTGAAAGGCTGTGCAGCTATTGTAAAGAAGACATGTCCAGATGCTCTTTATCTTCATTGTGCCAATCACAACCTAAATCTGGCAATTACCCATGCGTGCGACATTACGCCGATTCGGAACTGCATTGGAACAGTCAAGCAAGTCGTCAACTTCTTTCGTCTGTCGAGCAAAGCTGGAAATTTGTTGAAAAAACATATCCTGGCAGAAAATACTAGTGCCAAGCAGACACGTCTTCTAAAATTTTGTGAAACGCGTTGGGTCGAACATCTTGCTTCTCTGGGATTGTTTCATGAAGCACTGGAATTCATCTGCTTGACGCTCGAAGAATTAAATGAGCTGAGATCAAAAACAGATGGAGTACAGCCAAACAGCTTGCTTGCTTCCATCCAAACAGCGCAATTCATAGTTGCATTGGTTGTAATGGTAACGGTATTCAGCAGACGAAGAACCTGAGCCAGAATTTGCAAAAAGAAGATTGCGATTTAAGTGAATGCGTCCAATATGCGAACAATGTTCACGAAGAAATAAAGGAGATGCGTGCCAGGGCCGACGAAAAATTTGCGGAAATGTTCCAGTCAGCGACTCAAATTGCTGTGAAGGTTGGTATCGAGCTAACTGTTCCTCGGCGAGTAGGACGTCAAAACAATCGTGACAACTATTTTGGAAATGCTGAAGAATATTATCGACGATCAATATTTATTCCATTTTTGGATAAATATCTGGAAGAACTGGACACGAGATTTCTCGAACATCGAGCACTGTTGTCAATGATACAGAATATCATTCCAGCCAAATGCGCAGAACTTGATGAAGAAGAAATGAAAAAAACCGCCCATGTTTTTGAAGAAAAATGGCCGAACGACATCACCGGGTCTACGGAGGACTTGCAATTAGACATCAAGCTGTGGAAAAGGTAATCATCAGTTTTTCGCAGTTACAAAAAAGGGTCTATTTGATTTATTAATTGGTTTTTTATTCCAGGTTCTGTTCAAGCATTCCTGAAAAAGAACGGCCAAAAACATTCATCGAAGCTTTGGACGTTTGCAATAGAAGATTTTACAGCCAGATATACAGGCTTCTTCAAATTTGTGGGACACTACCGGTCACAGTTGCCTCTAGTGAACGGTCCTTCTCCACTTTGCGAAGGTTAAAAACTTACTTGCGCAACCGGACTGGAGAGGAACGACTGAATGGACTGGCGCTTCTTAACATTCACAGAGATGTGAATGTTACCAGTGATCAAATTCTGGATATTCTCGCAAAAATAACAAGAAGAATTGACATCACTCTGTAAATAGTCTGCCTAATATTAAAGGCAGTAGATCATATGTATTGCAATTTCATCATTTGATTCGTGTGCTGTCAATTAATGCTTCTTATATTATAAAATATTATAACGTTAAATGAAATTCCAATTGAGTGAAAATAACTTTTTTTTTTAATTATGATCACAATTTTTAGCTACTTTTACCCAAAAATTGATTTTTGTCTTGTGTTCATTTTTTGGAAAATAAAACTCGCAAACCGCCAATCAACACACGATTCAATGAACAATCATAAGTTATAAATATTAAGTTTGTCAAACACAAATAAAACGTTACGTTTTGTTAGAGCCGAACTGTTTAATTATCCAATTGTACCGTCCCTGGTACAAGATAAGGTTATGTAGTTAAAATGTAATTGAAACTAAGTTTTGTCCAAAAATTAATATCTTTGTGAATATTCTTTTCTCGCTTGAACTCCCTGCAGAAGTTTCGGCGTACATTTTATTAAATTCGGTGTTTTTTCAGCGGTTATTTTGTTATATCCTTGAATTGTTATATTGGTTTACTATATCTTTGAAGATGGAGTGTTGTTGGGATCAGGGTTCAAGTAAACCAATATAACTCAATTAGATGCATTAGATGACTAGGGAGGAACTTTTTCAACATTGCTGAGTTAGTTAATAGCAAACATAGCTTCGCATCGTATGCATTGCGTCCTAAGGTTAAAAAGTAATGTTGGAATCTGATCCAAAGTTTTGAAACCTTGGCTTACATAAGCTTTTAGAATATGTAAATAACCCCCCGGAAGCATTTCTGAATAAAAAAACAGCCTGCTCACTACTTTGCCTGACATGCAGCCCCATACCATATCCTCATTCTATGCTTCACTGTTAATTTTAGATTTTTGCTATTAACAGGATCCTCGTCAAATTAGTTCATGCCTTTTAATGCCAAATATGCCAAACCATTATCAGATAATAATGAATCGTCCCACTTTCTATAGATAACAACATATCGTCCCGGAAATCTGGCTTTCTAGACTCTTTGATGGACTCTTTTACGAAAGCAATTCTGTAAATATGGGCTTCTTACATGCTGTTATGTAGGGGAAATATGATTTTTTCAGGATTTTTCTTGTAAAGTCAGTGCTACTGGGTTTTATAAAATATTTCTGTACATTTCTGAAGATATTGGATGCAACTAGCCTTAGATTATGATGCACTGATCGCAAACAATATAATCCTCTTTCTCGGGTAGCTTAAGAAAATGGCCAGATCGTAGTAACGCAGCAAGATTTTCTGTTTTTTTGGAGATTTAAGATGGCTTTTTGAAATGACGAATGTGCTCTCCCAAAAGTTTCCCAAATTCATCAAATTTTTTGTGAATTTTGGAAAGTTTTACCAAGATTATCCTTTTATCCATGTTTAATTTTTTTTCTGTTGGATTCTATTGCTTTCTATAAAATTTCAAGCACATATAAGGTTTCAAATCATTTACAAATCCGTTTACTGTTCAATGGAATACAAATTTTCCAAAAAATAAAAAGTATAACCGGAAATTCCCGTTACTAGTTTTGTACGCAAACTTATTCTGCACCGTTTTGTGAGTATATTGTCAGTAAATACGAATACATGGAAAATCATGATTTTAATTTATCTATAACTGAACAAAAAGTGCAGTTAAAGCATATATGAAAAATGTGGATAAGTTTTTATAAACAGAGAACCCATTTTTGAGGTCAAAATTAATCATAACATAATTTTGACTTGCCTGTACGCAAACTTATTCTGACTAGTGTACATCAATATTACATTTAAATTATTTATTTAAATATATTATATTAACTCACATCATCAACCTCCATTTTAATTAATTTTTTATCAGACACTAAAATGTTTTAAGAAACTCCCTCACTTAATTACGCGTGCAAAACTCTTCTTTTAATCACTCATTGCATTCGGTGTACAGACAGCATTTTGGCCCGTTAGGCATTGTCAACGCTTCATAAGCATTGCTTGCAGTGCTATATAGCAGAGAGAAAACAGTGCGCGCATTGCAGAGACAAACAAATGTGTGTTGACTGCTATTGCGGTTTGCGTTTTGTTGTCATTCTCATACTGCTCTCTTACTACAGTGAATGCTGGCAAACAGTGCACACTGCACCAAATCACACTGTGTGTATGGAGAAATGAATCATCCATTGCAGCTCTTTAGTCCACAACTTATTTTTTTCACTCCAGTGTACTACATAAAGAGGTTCATGTAGTGCCACTGTAAGCCTAGGCGTATACGGAGACGCAGGCCGCGCAACACAGCACAGGGCAGTGACCCAGGAAATATGTGAACTGCGTATACGAATCTCGTAAAACCAGCACACGTGTTCCGTATTCATTCCGTAAACCCAGCAAAACGAGTTTTTTGTCTGAATTAGACTTTGAAATAGAACCTATACAATATAATATGGGTGTAATATCGGCTGTTCACGCACTTTTTCAATTAGTTCTTCAATTTTTGCAAGCTAACGTGTCGGCTGCGCGTAGGAAACTGTATTTCAACTACAACGCGACGCAGGTGTGCGCAGGCACGTCTCTCCGCCGCACGCGGCTATGTCGCTGTATACGCCGTTATACGGTACTGCATTATTTACAGAAAACTGAACTGCGTTGCGCTGTGCTGCTTGTGCGGCCTGCGTCTCCGTATACGCCTAGGCTAAGTATGTGGAACTGCACTGAGAGGTCAGCGACACGATTTACATATGTACACATGCAAGGTATGTTCCGACTACCAGTGCGATTAAAACCGAGCTAGTTGGTTCTGTATAAAGGTGACATACAGGGTAGGGATCCAACCGCTCGTTATAAATAAATCAACTTACAGCCAGTATTGTCAAGGGGACAGACAATACTCAGCCTAGGCGTATACGGAGACGCAGGCCGCGCAACACAGCACAAGGCAGCGCAGCGAAAATTAAACTTTGTGAGGCAGAAAATATGTGAACTGCGTATACGAATCTCGTAAAACCAGCACACGTGTTCCGTATTCATTCCATAAACCCAGTAATACGAGTTATTTGTCTGAATTAGACTTTAAAATAGAACCTATATAATATAATATGGGTGTAATATCGGCTGTTCACGCACTTTTTCAATTAGTTCTTAAATTTTTGCAAGCTAACGTGTCGGCTGCGCGTAGGAAACTGTATTTCAACTACAACGCGACGCAGTTGTGCGCAGGCACGTCTCTCCGCCGCACGCGGCTATGTCGCTGTATACGCCGTTATACGAGTATACGCAGTATATCGTACGGTACTGCGTTATTTACAAAAAACTAAACTGCGTTGAGTTGTGCTGCGTGTGCGGCCTGCGTCTCCGTATACGCCTAGGCTTATGGTCGGGTGCTCCCACGTAGCGCTCGCTGCTGACCGTTGATCTGCTGTTCTGCTTGTGGTTGTTGTTGTTTCAAATTTCGTTTGGTGCTGCGTATGTGGTTGTTGTTAGTGATTGTGCGACTGCGTATATACATGTTGGTACTTTTCGTTTGCGCGTTTGGGACGTGTGTTATTGTAATTTTTGTTTTGTTTTTATAATTGTAATTTTGATTGTCTTTCACTGTGCGATTTTCTGTTGTTTTGTTTATGCACTTGCACTGCTTGTTTTCACAATTTTTGCGTTTGCTAAGTGTCACTTTTTGCACAGAATGTCTTCACTTTTTGTTGTTTAATTAATGTTGTTTGAGTGTTCACTTTTTGTTGTTTAATTAATGTTGTTTGAGGTCCCAATATCCGGCTCGAAGGACCATGTTCGAAACTCAGAAGAGCGACGATCGCGCAAACGGATTTAAATAAAAAGAAGTAAATGTTTTGTGTTGGTTTTTTGTGTAAAGTTTTATTAATTGTTGAGTGTTTGTTAAAATATATATATGTAAATGATAATGTTTGTATGGGTCGGGGTTGATCGATGTTATTTTGCCGGAGTTCGTTTAACGAGTTTCCGCCAGTCGCGCAAGCTCCCTTCGGGATGGCCAGGGTTGCCATCCGTACATATAAACACATAGATGGACAACATAATACAATAATATTGACAATATTTATTTCTGAGAGCTGCGTGGCCGGCAGTGTTTAGTGATCTAAACAACGGGTAAGACAGCGCAACAAACCTGGCCAAAATTGGACTGGAGGCGCACCAAAAGTCTGCCCAGTCTAAATAGAGGCAAGCTCAGCGTGGTGGTTGGAGTTATCACCGGACACTGTATTCTTGGCTCGCATGCCTCAAGAATAGGTTTAGGCCACCTAGCAAATGACTTTTGTAGAAGCTGTCGAGATGAGGAAGAAGAAGAGTCAATCCTTCATCTCCTCTGTACCTGCCCGGCACTTTCCCAGAGACGTAAAAGATACATCGGTCTTTTCTATTCAGAAAACCTATCCGACATCTCCAATGTCAACATAAATAGCTTAATAAGCTTCATCTTAAGCTCCAGATGGTTTGAGTTCTAGTAGGACTAAGTCCTGAGGTACCACAACGGGCTAAACTAGCCTATGTGAGTCTCTAATCGTCAACCGCTGGGGCTGCCTCTTTTACCTACCTACCTAATACTATAGGTTTGAGTTGTATTGGCGGTGCCACGCTCTCTTGTCGAATACCCTTGTAAGTTTGTAGTAAGTTTCATTTATGTGCATCTTATGGTTAAAAAGTTATGCGGAAAATTTGGTTCGTAATAAAAATTCATTCTTAAAATTTTTTTCTTTGTTTTGTTTTTAAACCAACCCTGATTTAAAGCGAACAAAACAAAATTCAATCAGTCAAGCCATTTTCGAGTTTAAGCGAAACTAACGCACGGCTATTGATGTTTATTTATATTGATATATACTTAGTAGGGACATCAATTATGTTACACACGTTTTATGCTATAAAATTAAAAGTAGTGAATGTTTTTGGTCTAATTTTTGTTTACATATTTATTGATATATATTGTATACAAAAAGCAAACATTCATTCGAAATGTCCGCCTTTGGCCTTCACGCACGACTTAAGTCGGACTGGCCAATCATCAATAGCCGCACGCACCTCGTCCATCGGAAAATTGGCCACAGCACGAATCAAAGCTGTCTTAAGAGAATCAATGTTGGGGTATCTTTTGTGGCAAACCATGTCCTCTAAAACTGTCCACAATTTATAATCGAGCGGGTTCAAATCAGGACTGCCAGAGGGCCATTCTTCAGAGGAAATAAATGCTTGTAAATTGTTTTGGAGCCAGGTTTGAGTCGTTTTAGCTTTATGGGCCGGCGCAGAATCTTGCTGGAAAGTCCACGGCTGGTTTCGGAACAAAGAATGGTTAAGTGGTTTTACAACAGCTTTCAAAACGGTAAACTGTGGCCGATGTTTTGACCCCTTGTTCGCAGAAATGCATTATGCATTATTATTATTATTTATTATTATTACTGCATTATTTACAGAAAACTGAACTGCGTTGCGCTGTGCTGCTTGTGCGGCCAGCAGCACAGCTCAACGCAGTTCAGTTTTTTGTAAATAATGCAATACTATATGACAGCGTATACAGCGACATAGCCGCGTGCGGCGGAGACCTGCGTCGCGTTGTAGTTGAAATACAGTTTTCTACGCGCAGCCGACACGGTGTCTTGCCAAAGTTGAAGAATTAATTGAAAAAGTGCGTGGACAGCCCATATTACACCCATATTATATTATATAGGTTCTATTTCAAAGTCTGATTCAGACAAAGAACTCATATTGCTGTGTCTATGGAATGAATACAAAACACTTGCGCTGTTTTTACGAGATTCGTATACGCAGTTCACATATTTTCTGGGTGACAGTTTCATTTTCGCTGCGTTGCCCTGTGCTGTGTTGCGCGACCTGCGTCTCCGTATACGCCTAGACTAAAAGGCAGCCGGGTACAGCGCAGAGGAACAGTTTTGTTTTAGCAAGCAAAGGTGCAACACGGAGTTGTCCAAAAAGTAACAAGTGTAGAGACTGTAAAGTGCGAATTTGTAAAGTGATTGGTTGTTAACTGCGTTTAAGAATTGAAGTGTGTTTTATTTTGAAGCACAATCCAGAGAGACGAATAAGCCTGCAGAACTAATTTTCGTAACAATATTTTGACAGATGCAGTCGTGTTGCTGCCGTCGCACTATGGCCCGGTTTTCCATTTTTCGTTGCAAAAATCATAACTTCTGAACCAATAAAGATATTTCAAAAATTTAAACTGCATCTGAAAGTGTAATATCTAAGCTTTAAAATGGGCAAAAACCAGGGTGCCACAGTAACAGGGGGCTTTAAAATTCGTTGCCAAAGTTAAGATTTAGTAAAACTTCATACTACAATGAAATTACTCATTTGTTTGCATTAAAAAATTATTTTTTTTATATATTTTTTTTAATAAATTAATATAATTTATTGATTCATACGTAATTTTTTACAAAAAAAAAAATTTTTTTGAAAGTTAGATTTTTTCAAAATCGCTATTCACGCTGGAAGGAATATCTAATAATGAAATCATTTCTAAGCTATAAGTATCTGTAAGTTCTTTTTGTGATCTTACAGATCTCATAGATGAAATAACTGGATCAGAAGAGACGGCTAACATATTGAAAAGGTCTTCATTTTGTCTAGTTCGTGATATTTCGCAAGTGTTCATACATCTATACCTTTTGTAGTCCTTATTTTTGCATTCTTGAGCTTCTTCAGACAATTCCCCTATTGGTAAGCACTGGTATTCTATTAAATCCTTTCCATGTGCTAAAATTGTATGTACCGTAGGAGTAAGTTTCTTCTCAGGATACTTCTGAAGCAGCAGTTCGGCAGTTTTGGATGCATATTCACCAAATTTAGGTCCATTAACCATTTCCTTGCAATTCAAAATATTCAAAATTACTCCCAATCTTCGCACAATATCTTTATCAACTCCAGTTATTCGAGCAGTCACTTCATCTTTTTCAAAAAACCTGCGTGAAGAGTTGCCATCATTTGTATTCCCATACCCATACTTTGGAGAGTCTACTTTCAGCCCAAGCTCTTTGAAGAATACATCTTGAATTATTTTTTTCCTGATATTCTGCTTTTCTTTGGGTGTTGCGTTGTCCTCGAAAACTTCCGCATGTCGTGGTAGCATATACGCCAACTTCAAGACAAATTCCATACAGCTTATCCGTGCATGCAAAGGAGATATTCCATACTCATAATTATGTTCTTCACTTATTGATTCATCCAATTTTTGGAAGTCTTTTTGATTTTTTTTACAGATTGCACATTTCATTGTCGATGAAGTATTAGTTAATTGATTTAAAACTTTCCCGTCGATCATAGTCAGGAGAAAATCATACTTTATAGTAATAGATTTCCCTTCGTCGATTTCAAGTACTGTTGGTTTTAATTCGGCAATTTGTTTTTTTACATCACTGACTGTGGCTTTTATGAGTTCCGAAGACTCCTTCGCATATTTAAACAATATCGGACGGCACAATTTAACTGATGAAGGCCGTGGGTTTTTCCAATATTCTGAAGCCTCACCTTTTAGTCGTAGGGGAACAACAGAAGCCGTAAACATATTAGCATCTGTAACAGTTGTATCGTCCGTATTTATTGTTTGTTTATAGGCGCTCTGTCCTGATGATCCATCACAGCCCCATTTGCTAACCAATGTTATACTTTCTGGAAGAGATTTCAACTTGTCTTCAGAGAAAGTCTCCAAGAGTCGTCTAGAAGTATGTTCCATCAGGTCTTTGAGGTTCACTTCGGCTGATACTTCGGTAATTTTGCGATTAAGAGGTACTGCTTCCTTCTTGGCTTGAGTTATGTGTCCGTATCCAGGAAAAAGATTGGCATTATGTTGTAATAATGACTCACGCAGCATTATATCTTTTCCCTTCGACAATTCAAGATCCATAAACAGCGCCAAAGCCTCCTCAGAAGTGAATTGTCGAGGCAATGCATTTTGTGGAGTGGGAATACTATTTTTTATCCTCATGATTCGCTTTGGACTTGCTAACCCAACTGCTTCTGTTATATGAGCCTTAATCTTTTCTTCGTCCTTTTTGTATTTCATGGACAATGCTTCAGAAAGATGACCCGTGGCGATATCTTGAGTAGCATCTAACAACTTCCTTTTCCTTGTGAAGGTCGAACACTCGGCTATAGTTTTTTTTGGTCTCCCTCTAGTTCGGTCGGTTGATGTATGGGGCTGCTCTTCGTCAAATCTACTAACATCTGTTAGCCACTTTTCATACTTTTTTTCAAATGTTTTCGCGCAACGATTCGCGGCTTGCCAATTGGTTTTAGTTTTGGTGTAAATAAAATGAAGTTGGCTTGTCATGTCCTCGTATTCTTCTATGTTATGTATTTTAGTACTTAATTCTTTCAAAATAGCCGCAACGAAGTCTTGCTCAGTTTGTGAAGCTCTAAACACCTCAAATAATTTGGAATTTGCTAGAGACATTACACTCGTAATGTACACTCGTATCACTCAATAAGATTTACTGCGAATTACAGAACTTTTCACTTAAAGCGAACTTCGAGGGACTGGGCAAAATGGTTCGTTTTAACCGAAAGTACGCTTCAAAAGGGGTCCGCAATAAGCGAAAACATAAAGCGCGTACTTGAAATTGGTTCGTTTTAAGCGGGTTCGTTATAAACGAAACGCACTGTATATTTGAAAATACTATTCACGGCTAATTCAAGCTTCAGAATACTTGCGATAAGCTTTACACTCGTATGACTCAATAAAAAATATACTGCCAATTATATTTAAAAATACTATTCACGGCTAATTCAAGCTGCACAGAATACTTGCGATAAGCTTTAAAGTCAAAGAACGACTGTGACAAGACAACGAAATATAGGTTTATCAGGCATGTGCTGCAAATAGTTTTCGGAAACAATTCGCACTGAAAACGTGATGGGATTTCCCTTTAACGATTTGAAGCAGGTAGCTGCATCTAAGAGAATTTGCCGTTTTTTCAGCGTTTTTGTTCAAATATTGAATATGACTAAGCTGTTCGTGGAAATGTAAGTATTATGATGGAAAAAATATTGTTTTAAGCTGTAAAAACCATGGGACGTGGAATTTCAGAGGAAACTCTGCCTAGGAACAAATCTTCCTTCAGTATATGGAGCGCCACCCAAATATTGCGAAAAAATTCACAGCTGCTTGTTAGGAAACACTTTTCTAAATAAAATAAGCAAAACATGGATAGCAAATGTATTATGCCATTCGTAACCAAAAAATATAACTTTATATACAAATGCCAGCAACACAAAATGGGTTTTTGACCGAACTAAATGTGCGTGATTTTTCGTATACCTGCGTGTTTTTCGACCCGAGGTTGCTTCACTTTTATTGCTCTGGAAAGTAAAGCGGCAAAAAGCGGCAGCTGAGTTTTGGAAGTTAGGTAAATAATTAAATAGCAAATAACCTCCCTCAATTTCACGGAGGTCCTTTTTGGTCTTTTTTTTTTATTTTCGATCAAAGTTGAAAAAAAGGTCGAAATATAGACTTTTCGAGCAATCGGTAGATCGAACAACTTTTAAAACAAAATAAACATTTTTTATTTTTATTATATTAACAATTAACGTATCTTTTAGAAAAAACCAACAAGTTACCGATTGGTCGCTTCATTTACATACAAATCAATCTTAAAGAGGAAAAAAACCAAAAAATACAAATTTTTCTCGATGTGGAAAAATTGTCAACTTTGAGCGGCTCTACCTCCCAAACTCCTAATCTGAATTTAATGAAAGTTACATATTCGTATTCCCTGGAAAATTCTCAATAAGATGCGTGTATTCATTTTATCGAACGCTTTCATGAAATTTTTGATTTTTGCAACGTTTTACCGACCGTTGGGTCATAGTGCGTCGTCTATGTGTTCGGGGCATGATGGCGTATGTTTCCGCCTGAAAGAGGGTAGAAAACTTCACCCTGGAAAAAGCTTTGTTAAATCTGGGGCGATATACCCCCGCCCCAGTACTGTCATCTTCAAATTTCGACCCATCCGTGTACCAAAGTTGGGACCCTAATTACGAATCGATTTAATCTCCATAATTGTCTGTCTAAGTTGTTAACCTTGTATCTTTAAGAGAATGCCACCTTAAGTGGCATACAGTATACGACCAATTTTTCGACTACAAATTGCATTTAACCATCAACCACGATCCATCAACTATCAACACTCAATCGTATTCACTTGATTTTTGACCGTGCGACTTTCACCTTTCCGGAAAAATGCATGTGTAGATGATGATTTAATGCAAAGAAAGTGTTTTGAGGACGTAGCAGCCATCCAAAAGATTTGTGCCGACATCCTGAAGGACATCCTGGCTGACGATCTAAAACACTGATTAGATATACTTTTGGGCAGTGGAAATCGCTGTATTGAGTTCGAATAAAACTAATCGGTTTTGCCTAAACACGTGTGTTATTATTTTTTAATTTGTTGAAAGGCGAGAAGACCTTTCTCTAGTGTGGCAATGTACATATTTAGCATGCGTAGTGATAACAGATAACAGTGATAGGCGAGAAAATCTTTAGGGTGTAGGGTACAAGTAGCGATGTTGGCTGCATGCCTCCCATCGTTTTAAAATTGCTTCGCGTAACTACGAGCATATGGTATACAAGTACACTATGATCAATAAGTACCGGGACTGTGTCAAAAAAACAAAATTGTTTTTTTCTTCTGGTAAATTTATTTTATCCCCTTCAAAATAAGCCCCATCTGAAGCAATACACATATGCCAACGCTTAATCCAATCGTCCATGCACTTCTGGTAAGCCGAAGCAGGTACGGCCTTCAGCTCTCGCGTCGCATTTTCTTTTATGACCTCTATGGACTCAAATCTATTTCCACGAAGCGGTAACTTGAGTCGGGAGAACAGGAAAAAGTCACATGGTGCCATATCTGGAGAATAGGGAGCCTGATCGATGATATTCACACTGTGTTTGTTCAAATAATCGCGAATAATGTGTGCTTTGTGAGACGGCGCATTCAAGTCTTGAGGAACAAGCCGTGCGGCGACGCGTTTCATGCGCAAAATATCCACAACAATGTGTTGTGCGCTTCCATAAGAGATGTTAAGATCGTTAGAAATCTCTCTGAGGCTCACATGACGATTTTCAAGCACGATTTTTTTCACAATTTCAACATTTTCGTCGGTATTCGATGTTTCGTCGACCATTTCACGACCACTTTTGAACATTTTATACCACTCGAACGCTCTGGTTCTTGATAGAGCAGACTCCCCAAATGCTTTCTGCAACATTTTAAGCGCATTGGCACAAGAAATTTCGTTCTTAAGACAAAATTTCAAACAAATACGTTGATCAACAAAATTATCCATTGTAAAATGCGACGAAGTACAAAAAGTTGACTGACGCTAACAGCTGCCAAACAAAAACTAATGATGCAATCCCGCTCAAAATTTGACACAGATGTCAGTTAAGGTCCTACCGACCTAAAAAACTTTTTTACCTGCATCGGGCAACGGCGGAAAATTTAAAATACACAGTCCCGGTACTTATTGATCATAGTGTATGTAGATAAATCCGTATGTAGCTGGTGAAGGCGCAATTAAATATTCAGATACAATGTTGTTTGTACACATAAATATCGAGGACGCGTACGGTATTAACATACATAAATGGTGTATATAGTGCATACGAGTATAGTAGTATAAAATGTGCAGTTATGGAATTTTAGAAATATCGGGAAACATTTTACATTGTGTGTCAATACGGTGTGTTCCAGAGCAGGTTTTTTATAATGCTAAACAGATAACAAATAAATAAACGCATCTGTATCGTTTTGCCGAAAAAAAAATTTTTCAAATTAAAAAAAAGCTTATTTGAGTCTATTAGTTTTAGTCTATTAGTTAATAAACAGTGGACGTCCAGTATAACGAACTTTCCATTTAACGAATTTTCGATTTAACGTACAGCCACTGATGGTTCTATATTACGAACGAAAGTGAAATTTGCTATTCGATATAACGAATATGTTTGTTGTTTTTCACCCTCCGAATTGTTTTTATTTGAGCATTCACATTCTTTACAATAACAATGAATGTTTGGTTTCGTCAAGTGAACGGTACCTCAATTGTTTTTGTTACGTTAAACCTTTCAAATTTACGTCAAGTTACCAAAATTTTAAAATTCTGTTTGTATGCATTGCTGATTCACTTTTTCACTGTACACATATAGCCATATTTGTGTTTTGAAAATGGAATAAAACAAGATATTTGTTTAAAAACTGAATATGTGAGAAAGAAATACGTCCGTAATAAGGATGGTTCGTCGTACGTAAGAAGGATGGTTTAAAACAAAAAAAATTTCGATCGATTTAACGAATTTTTCGATTTAACAAATTGGGGGTACAACATGAGATTCGTTATATTGGACGTCCACTGTACTTAAATTTTAAGTCAATTAGCTAATAGATAAAAATTTTCAGTAAGTTATTGAATAGATTTAGACTGGTTCGTATTTTCCTACTTAGAGTGTTAATTTTTCAGCAAAATGATTTCTCCTAAAGAACCAATTGAACGCATACTATAAAACGTATTGTAAAGTAAATGACAAAGTGAAAGAAAGATCAGTAGATGAAAATGTATTGCATTCGCATTTCAGAGTTTTAGTGTGGTAGAGTGTGAGTCAACAATATACAATAGAGGCTACACACGGACATGGTATAATAAACAAGGTAGATTGAATATGGAGAGCCAAGAAAATTAACGTACGAGAAATTACAGTTGTTGTTGAATGCTCTCATTGAACAGGGTGGTTTGCTGTAATTTTAATTAACCCTTTGCACTCCGCTGTCCCCTCTCAGGGGACATCGTAATTCTAGCATATCACTCGGATGTCCCCTCTCAGGGGACATTCAAGTTTATTAATGATTACGGGGAATTGAGTTATTTCAGGGCAACTTTTTGAGACAAGCATGTTTTCCTAAGTTTTCTCTTGAAATGGCACAAGAAATCAAATCAAGATATCGTAAACTTACTAAGATATATACAAGAAATGTTGGGGAGTGTTTTAAAAAGTATCATACTGTACAAAATTATAAACAATAAAGTATTGATTTTTTTGCAAGTATACATTCTTCGATCTCAACCAATTGATATAAGACCAATATCATTATAATACGTTCCTTAGCTCCAAAATTATAAGAAATAATATGAGGGTCTGTAAATGTTCGGTTCTGACGTAAAGTGGCGCTGAGTAGCTGATAGCCAACGTCGAAAATGGTTCGGAGTGCAAAGGGTTAAGGACGAAAAAGTAGATCGTCAGTGTATCATAAGTATCAAAAAGTTCATTATTGGGATCACAAATTATGCTAGAAAATAGTTGAATATGCTTGTTTTTATAATTCAAATTCAAAATTTATATTTGAAATATCGCTCAAAATATTTGTTTTTACCCTATTTTATTTTGTTTGCTATCGAAACGGCTGCAAAACAATGTTACTTTCTCTTACTTGCACAATGCAACGATGCTCTTCGGGAGACTCGTTCGTAAACAAAGAATTTTGAAGAAGGCTCTCTGGAGTCAGTGTACCTTGTTTATTATATCAAGGCAAATTTATAAGGTAGTGGTAGCAACACATCGAATTAAACTTTTTTTCTTTTGATTATTCGCGAATGGGCATGCTAATTGTCAAAATGGTCAAATTGGCTGCCCACTTGCTGTGGGTTCTGATTTGATTTTGACAATGAGCATGCCCAAAAACACTAACAAAATACATGGGGTTTTTGTTGTTGCCGTAGTGCTATCACCTTATTAATACACATCGTATTATATCATGCACACGGAGTCAGAGGCAGATATACACGGATAGGGGAAGAGAGAAAAACTCACACAGAGGCATACATAGAGAACTACGTATATGAAAAACCCAAATAGAAAACATATATTACCACGTAAGCGAGGGTGTAATGCATAGCTCTCGTTTCTTCAAATTGTGCTTTGTTTTTTATACCAAAGATATTGCACCTTCCGAAGAAATTCTGAGGGAGCGGCGCAATCTTTCTTGGAATAAAAAACTGTTTCTTTGAAAAGGTCGCGTCTATTGATTTTCGGAAAAATAACTTCAGTTGTGATAGAAAAATCGGTGAGACAGCAAGCGCGCGAATCGTTGCATCAAAGGAGGTGTTTTAATAAAGTTTCATTTGGAAAGACAATTAATTTCATTAATCTTCTTTAATATAACTTTAGCAGCTCCCAGCGTTTTCATACATATATCACGAAGCCCCGTGGATTAACGGGCACAAGAAATATTTACAAAAATATTCAAAGCAACTTTGGTAAGTATGAATTTGCAAAACAACTTTGTTTAGTGGATTTTTTTAATATTGAGTTATTTTCCTTTTTCAGAATGCCTGTCCAAAGACGAACAAAGAAGCAAAGGGATGTTATTGAAGTGAGTGTATTTTAGTTTTTTCATTTTTATTTATCTACTGTATTTATATATATTTAATGTATGTGTTTATATGTAATCTATTGAACATGAATTACTTTAAAAATAAAAACTAACCTAAAGCAAAACAACAAACATTTTATTTTGGGTGTACAGGTTTTTGGTGGATCATTTTATGCATTACCGAGTAATATACGATTTCCTACATGCTAGGCGATTTATGAAAACGTACATGTTTTTTGGATGCTTGTCTTCATATACTCCCAGGTAATGCAAAAAAGGGAAGCATTACATTTCGTAGGACATCGCCGTGAGAAAATTCATGCATGTTGTAATGCATAGGTTGCAAGCAAATATGCATTCCTATACATTCTTTTTCCCGCTGGGTATAAAGGCGTACTTTAAGTGTGAGAAGAGACACAAACGCATACACATAGGCTCACAATTGTGCTCAGCTATCATCAAAATTGACTATGAACTTAAAAATAACCTACAGTAATCCATAAAGAATGAAAGCAAATTCGAATCGAATCGATTAAAATAGAAAAACGGAAAAAACAAATAAAATCTTTCGAAATCGGTGAATTTGCTCACAGAGGAGCAAATAAGGGATGTGCAATTTGATTTGATTTTTTCAGCTATTTCGATTTTTTATAATCGATTTCCATTTTCTCAGATTAATCGTTGATTGAGTTTAATTGACTTTATAAAATACCTTTTATATTCAAGATTTACTTCTCCAAATAGTTTCCACTTTTTGTATTCAATTTCAATTTTCAGGTTAATCGATAATCGATTTTTATCAACTTTAGCAAAAAAAACTACTTTGAATTTTTACAATTGGACTTAAATTCTTCAGATTAGTCAACAACCAACAAAAAATAAATCACAAAACGTGGTCAAATATTTCACTTTTTATAATAATTTATTTTCTGCAGATTATTCGAATATCCGAATGCCTAATATCACAACAAAACATATCATAACAAAACATTTTACAATGGATTTTATATTCTTTGGATTACTCGAAAATCGCTTCAAACCGACAAAAAAACAAAACATCAATGCCAACTATTTAAAATCTAATTTAACTTTTGCTAATTGATAATTCTAATTCGTCTAGGGAATATTTTATATTGCTTGGATAGCACGTTTAACTGTCGGATTTTTTCTCGCTTGCGTGTTTCCATTATATGGAAAATTAAATCTAAAAAATTAAAAATTTTAGGACATTATCGAAAATATCCGATTGCACAAACCTAAAGCGAATATGTATAAGTACATAAACCGAGGAATGAACAGAAAATTAAAAAAAGTTAGGAACATGAAGGAAGCAATAGAAAGGCTGTAAAGAAGGAACTAAACGACTTGGGAAAAATGCGTTCAGAAAAAAAGAAGGAAAAATACGTAAAAAGAAAACGTTTTTTCTGATGGTTTTTACGAAAGACACTCGACAAATAAAAACAAACGGTTCGGTTTCGATCGAGATCGACAGGATTGCAAAGGCTGAAAGAACTTTTCGCGAACGTAAACAATACTCACATTTGGTTATGAGCACTTACATGAACCAAACAATACGAGGAAAACAAACCAATCGTAAACCGTGCTCGCAGCCAGTGTTGCCAGGACTTCAAAAATAAAAAAAGGCTTAACAAAACCTATATAGGCTTAAAGAAAAGGTTAAAAAAGGCCAGCCTTTTCAACATTTCATTAACAGTTTATCTTTTATTTTTAAAATGTATAAAACAAATACATTTATGTAAAAATTTTACGATTAGAAAATAGGTGAATTTATAAGAGGACAGCGCCAGCGTTACACACATATTTTAGCATTCTTCAAAAACAGCTTAAACAGCTCAAAAATTCAAAATTATTTTATTCCACAGTAGACTATATCTGACACATTTCCGCTTCACCTGATGCATTGGATAAACTACTGTTTAAATATATGTAACTTTATAACGACAATCTAACATCCTTATGATATCATCAGGTATTTCATAATCAAAATAAAATTTTTTAAATCTCTTTAACGAGCAGCGAGTTAGGCATTTTAATTTTTAATTTGTTTCTTTACTTATACCACAGAACAAACAATATACAGTAGACGCATCTGAAATTATTGTGCGCTTTCACTTCTGACGCGGGGGGAAGCAACAAAGGTGAGGAAAATGTAAAGGGAACAGAGAGAGTAAGCGCGAATTGATGTACACGCATAGATTCGATGGATTTGTACTTTATTCTCATTTCGACAACAACACGCAATGTCATTGCTTTCCGCAGCAAGCCAGCTTGGCTTTACTCGTGCACATTGAAATGGTGGTTTATTTTGCAAAGCGATCGCCAAGGCAAATTCAATAGGTAGTTGCAGCACCAGAACTGATTAAACTTTTTTCTTTGATAATTGGCACGACATTGTAGCAATAGTTTTCCACTTATTATCACTTTCTTAATGCGCCTTGGTTGTTCCAATATTTTTACACATATTTTTTTTTTCATTGTAGTCATTTTTACTTTTTACAACTTCTTTTTTACAAGCAGACCAAAAGAACTAATAAAATCCATTGAATTTTCGTTTTTTCCGTAGTGCTACCACCTTATTTCTGCGCCTTGGCGATCGCTCAATCAATTTTTCTATGCAAACTTTACCTGTCCACTTCTTGTTCTTGTTTGTAAAAAAGCAAGCGGAGAGCAAGCACGAGCCACCACCAACCAGTGTTGCCGTTTTGGTTATTTTTAACCACAATGGTTATTTTTATTTTTGAAAATGGGGTTTGGTTATTTGGTGATTTTTGATCAAATTTGGTTATTTTTCGAAGTGAAACTTCTTTACGCACGCTTGACTTGGGGAGTAAGCTGGCGAACGCGTTACGAAAAGTGTGATCGGGCGAGGCGAACGGGAGTTGAGTGGTTTACGCACACTTGACTTGGGGAGTAAGCTGGCGAACGCGTGACGTAAGCGTTATGAAAAGTGTGATCGGGCGAGGCGAACGGGAGTTGAGTGGTTTACGCACGCTTGACTTGGGGAGTAAGCTGGCGAACGCGTGACGTAAGCGTTACGAAAAGTGTGATCGGGCGAGGCGAACGGGAGTTGAGTGGTTTACGCACGCTTGACTTGGGGAGTAAGCTGGCGAACGCGTGACGTAAGCGTTACATGAAAACATAAAATAAATTTAAATATTTGTAGAAAATTAATATATGTATATGTACATTAAGATAGGTCGCACTCCATACAAAATAAAAATCACGTTTCAGTCACCACCTAAAAATAAAATTCAGAGTGTTTAATGACTATTTGGAAAATATTGCGATTCTGAGGTAAGCCAATTGTGAGCGGTTTTGCTTCAAAAAAAAAAAGAAAAACTTCCAGAACTCAATAAATTAACAAAAAAAATTTTTACAAAATATGTGCAATCCAAGAACTCCTGAAGGTTTATCTAACCAAAAAAAATTATTCGAAAATGTCCAACAACAAAAAAGTTACACCAAAAAAACATGATAATTAGAGGTACAGGGTAGGTCATTTAAAGTGGAAGCATTTGTTTTTGAAAAAAAAGAGGAAAAAAATGTTTTTTTTTGTTTTCATCTGGATATTCATTTATTTTGGTTCAAGGAGAAATTTTCTAGTTAGTTTTTGAAAATGATATGGCGTAAATGGCCACCATTAGCTTTGGCCGCAAAATGTGCCCTTTTTTCGGCATTTTCCATCACTTTTGCCAGTGTATCGGCCGATCGGGTGATCTCGGTGGCCACTCATAATCGCCTTTTTTCGATATGATTCGGCCGGGGAACAATGGCCGCAATAAATCGATGGTTTTTCGTGCTGTATGGCATGTAGCGCCGTCTTGTTGAAACCAAAAGTCATCCAAACTATTTTCACGAACAATTGGCATCACAAAATTGGTTATCATGGCTCGATAACGGTCACCATCGATGGATAAGGTCTTTCCACGGATCCGCCTCAATACTGGCTCGTACGGCTTCAATACTTTCATCGGAACGTCTTGTGCGTTGTCGGGATGAGTGGTTGGCATTACTAACATTACCGGAGTTCACAAATTTTGCGTATAAACGCCTTATGGTGTTATCACCGGGAGCACTTTTAACTTTATTTTTTGCACGAAACGCACGTTTGGTTTTCACAATCGAGAAGTTATTTTGAATGTAAAGCTGAACAATTTCAGCACGTTCTTTTGGAGTGTACTGTTCCATGGTATAAATTGTCTTGGAATGACGCTTCCAACGCGCTATGTCATTAGTCGATCTGACAGCTCTGTCAAAAGTTATAGGGTTACCAGATGCTTCCACTTTAAATGGCCTACCCTGTATTTTTGAAGCAAAACCGCTCACAATTGGCTTACCTCAGAATCGCAATATTTTCCAAATAGTCATTAAACACTCTGAATTTTATTTTTAGATGGTGACAACACCAATTTTTTTTCGCGACCCACCTTAATGTACATACATGTATATAATGTACACCAGGGGCGTAGCCAGAACTTGGTCATGGGGGGGTTTTAAACAAATTTTTTTGCCAGTTTTACATGTTTTTTAAAGTAAAGTGCACTTTCCAAATAGGGCATTTTGTTGTGGCTTATGTGACTTAATGCATTAAAAACTAATTTTTTTCCCTGATTTTTAGTAAAAATTTCATGAAATTTTGTGGACTGAAAGCGAAGTTATTGCATCTGAAGTGGAAGTATGTTTGTGTCATCGTACAAAAATGTGCATTGAACAAAGATCCAATATTAACTATTGTTTTAAAAATGTTTAAACTTTAACCGAAGCATTTAAATTGATGGACAGCGATTTAAAAACGATTGTGAGAACATAAATGATGACCAAAGTGTTAGCCAACTGAATCCGCGATCATTGTAGATCAAAACTGGGCGGTAATTCATAAAAGATAAGCCAAAATCTTCATGGAAATTCTTGAAATTGGATTTAACCTTCGCTTTACTTATACCCGACCAGGTGATCCTTTTAATATTCATGTTTAATATCTGCACAAATTTGAAGTTAATTTTCAATAACATGAAAAAATCTTTTTTTTTTTTTAAATTTTGTTCATGTTTAAACTTGAATTTTGTCATTTTTTATACAAATGTACCTGGGTGATCCCAGGCGCTTTCGCTACCATTTTGATTAAAACTCACGATACATTTTTTTTGCGTACCTCATTATGTGTTCAATAAACCCTCGGGATAGAAATCTTCTAATATTTTCCATAGTCTCAAAAGGTTAAGCATCTCAATAGCATAAATTTATTGCATTTTAACTGAACATTTGGCTATCGAAGGATGCCATCCCATCTATTGACACTTGTTTTGACTGTTTTTTTGTTTTCACATGATGTGGCACCGTGCGAATTTCATCTTTTCAAAGAATGCATTTGCCGATGAAAAAAAGCGTTTTGAGAACGTAGCAACCATCCAAAAGGCTTGTATCGACATCCTGAAGGACATTCCGGTCGACGAACTAAACTACTCTTTAGACATGTTTTTAGAACATGCAAATCGCTGCATTAAGCCTAAACGTGACTATTAAAAAAACAAATTAGTTTCGGTAAAAAAAGGTTTTGTTAATATTCTTTTAAATATTTAAAGATGAAAACCCCTTTTTGCTAATGTGGGAACGTACATACGATGCATAGTGATTGTTGGAAATGTTGGTAAATTATAGGCTATGGGGGGGTTCTGACACCCTAAACCCCCCCTTGGCTACGCCCCTGTTGTACACACATATATATATATACATACAGATGGAGCGAAAGAAGTTTCACTTCAGTCGTGTGGTCATAAGCACACTCGTTTTTTTTTAGAATATTGCACGCTGATACAAATGTATCATCTACCACAATATTATTGGGAGTGGCAATAATATTGATATTGATTGATAGTAGCAACTCATAGCCATTGCTGTTTCTCGTAAAAAAGAAAGCAGCATTGTTTAAATCGATAACTATGTTTTAAAAAGTGTCAACAACACGTTCGCGGACGTTGACAACTAATTAAAAATAATATCGCCTGTCTATTTTTGCAGCTCACTGAAATGTTTACTGTGCGTGAACGTGTCAATTATTTATTTTATGTCACACATACATACATATGTGCCAAAAGCCTTTTAAATGTTCCTTAAATTTTGATATTTATGTATGAGTTATTTATTTTGTTTATGTCGAATAAGCATTTTGGTTATTTTTGTTGAATTTTGGTTATTTTTATTTTTGTTCCTGGTTATAAATTGTTTTTTCTTGTGGCAACGCAGCCACCAACATGCAAGCGGCACAACGCTTTGTTGCCCAACAACAACAACCACAGTGTGTGGTGCGTCACTGTTTCATACACCGCTCTCACAGCTTCTCAGTTGACGCTCTCGCGCTCTGTGCGTTCTCGTCCCCTTTACTGCTTCCTCCCGCATCAACGAACGGGTCGTCCCGCTTGAACCCGCAAAGAAAATTTTCTTTACACCAGATGCGCATTCTGTATACTGTTTGTTCTGTGGTTTTACTAAACGTAATGTTTTTTCATACTTATTGTCAGAAGTGTCAATTATACCTGCGACATCTAAACATATACCCTGTTTATACGATGGTTCCAGTCGATTCGCATTGACATCGTGTTTGAGCCAGGTGTTTATACATACATTGATTTTAGAAGCGAATTAACTGAAGACGGTTTGAAAAGTGTGTTATTGAATCAGATGTTAGTTCTGCTTGTTTTTTTTTGAAAATGCACAAAAAAGATAATGAATCACCATCAGCTGATTTTCAAAGCACTTTGAAAATGTGTTAAGGTTTATACGCATTTTCGAAGCGACTTGAAAAATTAAGAACTCATATGAAAAGCGCATTGACTTGATACGAGACCGATTAACCCATTCGAGACCGATTGCACACCGTGTGTGTAATGGATTTCCGAGGCTATAAGACAGCCTGCACACCGTGTGTGCAATAACAGTAATGTGCAATTATCAGTTATTCTGAGTAAACTAGTCGTCGAAATAAGATTTTTCTGGAACTAATGAAATCTGTAAAGTACAGGAAAACACAATTTGGCATTGGTTTTACTGTATACCAAAAAATCTAAAAATTATCTGAAGCCTTTCTTACATGAACAATACAAAGAAAAAAAATTTCGCTCCTGGGGACCGTGTTCGAAAAAAATCGTCGTCTCGAATGGGTTAAAACGTTCAAGGCGGTTTGAAATTGTGTTCACATGGGTGTGTTAAGTCGATGCGTATTGATTCATAGCAACTTGAACTGTCGTATAAACGAAGTAATAAACTGTATCAGCAAAGACAATTAAACTATAAGATGTCTTACGTTCATACAAATCAGTGGCGCTTCAAAAATTTGCCGTGGCTTTTTCAATAAAGCCACGTGAGAGTGGTTTTTACAGCAGCGCCACATCCGGAGAACAACGATGAAGCCACGCAGCAACTCTCTCTGCGTAACGATGAAGCCACGCAAGCAACTCTCTCTGCTTGCAGTCGGCAGAGATGTGAATATGCGTGTGATCTCTATGTGCTCTTGTGTTAATTTTTTAGGTGGTTGATTGTTTTAATCAGTAGCGCACGCGGGACGGGAACGTTTGGGGATTCAAACCCCCTCAAATACAAAGATTAATAGAGTATTAATCCCTCCAAAAAGAAGTCCTGCCTGCGCCACTGACTTCACTGTAAAGTGAGCGCACACAATTTTGCTTTTGCTTGGCAGCGATCAAAGCCGTTGTGCTTTGTGTGAGCAAAACAAAGAGCGTTAATATTATTACGCTCTCACTGTACCGGCGCTTGCTTGCTCTCGATAATGAAAATTTTGCAAACTCGAGCTCGCCCTATGCCATTCGGTTGTATGGCCGTAAGACATCTTATTGCTTAATTGTCTTTGGTATCAGTGACCACTAAACGATCCGTTCATTTAAAGTTCTCTGTTTTGAGTTGTTTGGTTTTCCATCAAGATCACTAACGTTGCAACAAACGATAAACTTTAAGCACGGTTGCCAACTTTTCTATTTCAGAAAGCACTAAAACCGTAAAAAAAAGCGTTTTTCCGCTCAGAAAGCACTGATGAGCAAAAAAAAAACAAGGTGGTAGTTGTCCCAATATTCCGTGTACCATACTAGGAAATCTATTGCAGATCAGTGGCAACCGTGACCTAAGTAGCAATTCCACCAAGGAGGATCACTTCGGTTGTCATGTAATATCCAAACAATGATTTTTTAGCCCAACATTCCAGTGTTATATAGGTGTTAAATGAAATATAGTGTTGTATAACACTCCAGTTATTAAAAAAAACTGAAATTTTTTCCAAGCATGAATTAGTCTTGGTGTCTTTGAAATAAAAAAAAGCACTAAAAAACGCACCAAGCACCAAACTCAATATTTTCGTGTTTTGATTTTCAAAAAGCACTAAATTTAGTGCGAAAAGCACTAAGTTGGCAACAGTGACTTTAAGGCTGACAGAGGATGCATTCGTGCGAATAGTACGTGTGTCCGAGTGTAACCGAATCGTGTGTTCCTTTTAGGGCGATGTTAAAATTGAGAGAGCGAGCGAGAGAGTAAAATTTTCCCGCATCAGCCACCGGATGAGGTTTTCGATGCCAAAGCGATCAAATCAGTGTTGCGTCGTGAGATTAGTTGTGTTTGGGAACAAATTCGTTCCCTTTTCAGCATAACATGCTTTCGGCACAGAGTAGACAAATCGAAACGAGAGCGTAAAAAGAGACGTGACCGCCGGTCATTTGATCACCGGCCACTACTACGCTTTTCGCTTACTTTTAGTACTTTTTCCGCACTTTTTATTGGAACTTTGCTTTTTCAAATACAATTTGCAATTAAAATGTAAGTCTTTTTCGCGCTTGCATCGGTCTGAATAGCACACATTTCCAAAGGCGTTCGTGCTTGTGGAACATTGTTATCAGCGCCTCAGTATTGGATTGGGCCGAAATTTCTGTCATTCTGAGCTAATAATTTATAAATGAAATTAATAACGGGTGATTTTTAAGAGCCTTCGAATTTGATTTAAAAAAACACACATAAAAGTTAGAGAAATTTATGAAATATTTATTTGAGTCGATAGATAATTCAACGTTTAAAGATGATCTCATGTAAATGTTGACCGCGGCTGTACCTCAAATGGTTCATACGCTGGGTCCAATTTTGGCATACTCTCTCCAACATATCGGCCCGTATCTCACGAATAAATTCTTCAATATTGGCTTCTAGTGCGTCAACCGTTGCGGGCTTGTCGCTATAGACATGAGCCTTAACATAGCCCCACAAAAAATAGTCTAAAGGCGTTAAGTCGCAAAAATTTTCCACGTAGTGGAGTAACAGAGGCCCAATTGCTGCGAACGGCGCCGAATCGATAATTCACGGTCATCAACAACACTGGCGGATACAGCTGCGATATTTTCCTCTGTCCGCACTCTACGTATGCGTGTTGGTGGTTTAATGTCTAACTAGTTGTAACTCCCGAAATTCGGGTGTAAACAAAAAAACTACCATTTCGTTTATGTAACTAAAATGTAATGTATATTTTTTGCATTATAGTACTTCGTGAAATACTACATTCGCCGTTGTGTTTAATTTATTTGCCAATAATTGCACTCTTATGTCTAATGATAATCGCACCCGACTTAACGCTACATACAATTGCCCATGAGTGAAGCAATCCTCTTTTAAAAAGACCGATGTGGTAAATTTTTAATTATAGCAACAAACTTCCTCACTTCGTTAAAATTTTGTTTTTTTTTTTTGTAGTCGATGTTGCCATTTTTCAAAAAGAACTCTAACTACTTTTTTGTAAGATTTGAGTTGGACTCTTACGAATAACGTGATCAAAACAAAACATAAAAATGCAAAATTTGGGACATAGCAACAAAGAACAAAAGAAAATTGAAATTTCAGCCTTTCGCCGGCGCAACAAGAACAACAACAGCATATAATTTTCTCCTCACAATCATCCCCCGCCACGGCGATGTGCTTTCGCAAACTCGCTGCGGTGTACGCATACATAGAGCGCAAATAAAACAACGCTGTGGAATGTAAAGTAACGCTCTCACCAAGGTGTATTAATAAGGTGATGACACTACCAATCCCATGTATTTTGTTAGTGCTTTTGGGCATCCTCGTTGTCAAAATCAAATCAAAACACAAACAACACAAAAACAATTTTACCAATTTTTGACAATGAGCATGCCCATTCGCGAAAAACCAAAAGAAAATCAGAAGAAATCAAAAGAGAATCAGAAGAAAAAAGTTGAATCAGCCGTGTTGCCACCACTACCTTATTAATGTGCCTTGGCTCCCACCACATGCGTGTGTGGAACATGTGGGTTCCTTGTATTCCCATCTTCTCGCTCAAGCGCACAGCTTTCTGATTGGATTTGATAAACGTAAAGAGCAATGCTGTTTCCAATAGGGAAAATAATGCAACTTTCGATGCAAATATCTCCAGTTAGGCTTTATCAATCTACATTTTAAATATTATTAAAAATATGCTCATCAATAGCTTTAAAGTGATGTATCATATGATATTGTACGATGTGTGGATAGCGAGATCTCAGCGCCCTTATTCAAATAAATATATAGATAATGGGAATTTGGTGCGAAATTTAGTCACAAGATTCCGAATAGCCGCCTCAGAGGGTCGCCCAAACTGACCATAAAATGGAAGAAGTGCACGATGCACTTTGATGCATTTTCATAATAAAATTCAATAATCTGCAAGCGTTGTTCGTTTGTAGGTCGATTTATGGTTAAATTATAGACCAAACTGAACATGTTTGACAGTAACATGTTACATGAAAACAGCTGAGCTGCCAAAAACAGTGTTGCCAAAAAGAAAGTTGCTAAAAAATCACCGTATATAATGTGTCTGTAAAAAGGTCTCAAAATATATGTTTACCTTTTAAATTTTCCTTTTTCTTTCTTCCTTTTCACCAAAAACACAAAAAAAAACACACGCTAGTGATGAGGGTTGATACCAACCATTTTCTTGCATTCCATATACATTGTCACAAAAAAGGAACAAATTTGTTCCTAAGACACAACTATTGTGAATAATCTCACAATGAAACACTGATTTGATCGCTTGATTTGGCATTGAAAGCTCATTGTCCGGTGACCGATGCGGCCATATTTTACTCTCTCGTTCGCTCTCTCAATTTTCCTTTTAACATTGAAATAATAACAATTTTATCCAGGGCCGTGCCCGTGACCGTCAGCATAACATCGCCCTAACAAAACGAAACTCTTTTCGTGTTCGTGATACAAAATGATAGTGATACGCAGTGGCGGCTTAAGGTGCTCGGGGGCCCGAGGCGGCGACGGCTGAGGGGCCCCCACAAACGGTGCAGAATAAGTTTGCGTACAAAATTAATAACTGGAATTTCCGGTTATGCTTTTTAATTTTTTTGTTTTGAAAATTTTTATTCCATTGAACAGTAAATGGACGGTAAAGGGACAAATTATTTTGAAACGTATATGTGCTTGAAATTTTATAGAAAGCAATAGAATCCCAGAGAAAAAATGAAAAATGGATAAAAGGATAATCTTACTAAATCTTTCCAAATTTGATAAAAACTTTCGTGAAATTAGGAAAACTTTTGGGAGAGCAAACTCGTCATTTCAAAAAGCCATCTTAAAACTAAAAAAAAAAAAAACCAGAAAACCTTGCTTCGTTACTACGATCTGGCCATTATTTTAAGCAACCCGAGCAGGAGGATTAGATTGTTTTGCGATCAGTGTGTTTTCTAGACTAACTTTGGCCGCTGAACACGAAACTGAAAATAAAAAAATTTTTTTAAGAAGCGTTTTCAAAAAATCTTCGAAAAACGAGTTTTTTTCCTGTTGTTTCAGTTATGAGCACATATCTCCTGACAGAATTATCCGATTAACACGAGCTGTCCGTCGTTCAAGAAGAAGATAATACCTTAGCCTTTTTAGTGATATATAGATTGTTCAAATCAGATGAGATTTGGGGAAGTTACTGACAAGTAACTTCCCCAAAGGAAAGTTGTAACCAAGTGAATTTTTCGACCAAAAAATCATAAATTTTCGAATATTTTTTTTATGGATAAAAAAATGATCTCCCCTAGTTTTAAAATCTAAGATGAAAGATATATTATTATTATATATTTTTTGAGCAAATATATTACTTGAGCAAATATTAAGCCTAACATCAATAGAATTGAAAGAAAAATGACAAAGTTATGATGCAGTGAGTAAAAACACCAACTTTACATTTATTACACTGTGCGAAAAAATTTTTTTTTGTCGAGACCCATCCAAATTTGGATAGAGACGTGAAACTAGAGATCATTTATAGTAATATGGCATAGTCAGTTTTTCATTTTCTGGCCCAAAGTCCTTTTTAAAAAAACTTTAAAATTTTAAGGACATACACATTTCAAATATTTTTTTAAATATATGCGGTTGTGCAATGATGGAAATATGGGTATCCTTTTAACTAAATTTTCAATTTTGAAGTTTCAGGACCAAAATATGTTAGGTAGGGAAAACATACATGATTTGGATTTCAGTCTGTAGATTCATACATCTAAATTTTATTCTATTTCAAAGTTCCAGTCTAGAAAACACTTTTATTTTTAGGTGCATTTTTCGTGTCGAGTAGTTCAGAAATGTACAGAAATATTTTATAAAACCCAGTAGCAGTAGCTTACTTACAAGGAGCATATAATTGCTTTCGTAAAAGAGCCTATCAAAGAAGAAAACCGGATTTCCGGGACGATGTGTTGTTATCCAACCAATAATTATAAAAATAATAATAATAACTATAAATTTGTTTGACGTCTACAAAGTTTAATGAGGTTAAGTAATTGCGTAATTCGCACTAGTTTACAAGCAAACTCTAAGATTGCGCTATTTAATTTTTAACTTAGAATTTTGTATTTGCATACTTTGCACAAAATTTTAAGTTAAAAATTAAATATTGCAATCTTCGAGGGAAAATTTTTTGAAAATTTGCAAACAATTGTTATTTAGAAAGGATGTTTTCTTGCTTTTATTGAACTGAACTTGTTATTGCAATTTCAAAGTCAATTGCCGATACTGTGTCTCTTTCAATTGATAAAAGTGACAAACAACCTTTCAACAACGATTGTGGAGCGCAAATAGTCTTTTACAAGTTTCAGTTTTGAAAAACTTTAAATTTTTATGTACAAGCTTCTCTCGGGGCCCTCCGCAGCCCGGGGCCCGGGCGGTCCGCCCCTCCGCCCCCCCCGTTAAGCCGCTACTGGTGATACGTTCTGTTTGCTTTTGTTCTCTGCCCAAAACGGTATTTGAAGACATCGATATTGAGGAACTCTTGAGTTTTAAAATATCGATATAGAAGTACTGCTTAGTACAAATGGCATAAGCAATGGATAATAGTAACTTAAAGAATGGGAGAACGCCGTGAAGGAGGAAATTCGAAAGCGGGAGATTGGAGTGAAAACATCGAAACGAACACCAAACAAAGATTAATGCAAAGCAGCGTCGAACAAAACTATGGAGTGAAACAATCAAACAATCAAACGAACAACATAAACAAAACGGAAAAACAAGAAACCAATACTCACAAATGAAACTTCTCGTTCCATACAGGATTTAACTCCTGTGGCATTGTGCGTGTTCGCTTTTTCACCTTGCTAACCTGCACCGTCACATAGGGATCACTGGTACCGCTTTTATCCTTCGCTATCAGGCCTTGAGCACATATCACTGTTGAATTACACATATATATATATATATCTTTTGGTTTTTAAATTATTAAAAAAAGTTTTGATTTTTTATTTGCAATGTTTTCTTTTCTCTTTTGGTGGATACACTGTTTCGTTTCATAATCAAGGATCGAAATATGTGTATGTGTTTGTGCATCGCAGGTGCCAATGAATAAAAGTTCTTTATCACAAATTGAGTGACAAATTTCGGATTTAAATCATTTGTTCAAATATTAATTTGATTTTAATGATAGATTTGATCAAATATTGAATTGAATTTTAACCAAGATTGTCGATTGATTGTCGTAATTGTACACGGAATTTTATATTTTGAAATCGTTGTATATGTATATATAACATTTGTGCTACTATAATATATTAACTTATAGTGCTAAATTTTCCGGATAAATGAAATTGACAATATTTAAAACTATGTTTAGAAATCATTCGAATAAATACAAATCTTACTATACAGTATTTCGAAACATCGAATCGACCTTTATACATCAGCGCAAGGATCATGATGTGGGATGTAACGTGTCATGTTTGTAAATTACTTTGTAGCCTGGTTCTTGCGACTTGGCGCCTTACGACGCGCCCCTTAAAAAATTTGCGACCACCTAAAAATTGAATTTTTGCCATTGCCTTTTAACACTAATTCCTAAATATTTACAAAAAGCCTTCCTTTGCATACTCATTTGAAAGCTACGCTATAGTAGTTCGATGACAGTCCGATCGTTTCTATCTCAATCCTTTGGATATGTCATTCAGATTTAGTTAAAAATTAAGTGCTTCATTGTAAGCGGATAACTCTTATCAACTGAATGAATATAAGCGGGCAAGACTGTGTTGATTCTGTTAAGATTCTTAACAACCAGTTGCATTTAAGCGGGATAAGACTATGGTAGATCAATTTCGGCATTGAAAGTGAGTGTTGTCATGACAAGTCAAGACTCGTTTTTTTATTTAGTTCATATTTGACAGCTGTTTGAGTCTTACACATTTTTCTAAGGATCAATCGTAAAACTGATACAAAGACACGTATCAGTGTTATGATAGATATAAACATTGCTTATTTACGTTAAATTATGATTGTATTATTTTCATTATATGTACTCAATGGCGTTATTAGGCATTTTTTAAATCAAATGCACAATGTTATTATTAAAATTAATCAAAATCGAAAAATCTATAAATAAGCTAAGCTTCAGGTCTAAAAGTGATAAGACAGTGGGGCAGTTTGTGTTGCTATGGCAACTGATAAAATTACAACCAACCGTTAATAATATGATGATGAGAATTAGCTATATTGAAGGTACGTTTATTTACATTTTAATTTATTTACTGGATGAAAGCACATAGCCAACAAAAAAATTCTTACAGATCTGCAACTTAAAACCAAAAATATTCAAAAACTTAGCTAAAACCCTTGAATTTCCTTGCTCATATTTACTACAATTGTAGTAGATCTACTTCACTTTCCAGAAAATTTGCAGTTCTGATACACCTACTACACTCCAATATAATCAATTACAGTTTGCAATTAAAGTTGCATTCATTATAAAATATACATTAACTTTTTTAATATTGGGTTCGCTAAGAACTTTCTTGAGAAAACAACGGAAAAATTAGCATAATTTTTTTTCAGCTGTACCATAAACAACATTTTCGAACTACAATTCAATAGGTAACATGTGCAAGATATGATAGCAAATATGTATTTTCAAACCAACAACAAAATGTACACATTTGTACCTGCCCGCTGCTTTCAATTTTTAACATTCAAACGCTAGTCAGTCAACCGGGCAAGAGCAACGCCGATTTGCTCAATCAATCAGCTGTCAAAATGAACTTGAGCAGTCCTTGGTTCTATATTTTTTCTTCCAAAACAGCTGCGGACTTGATTTACAGTCGTGATGCCATGCAGTTTTGAAACGTGAACCCAGAATTCATAGCAAGTATTTTAAATGGTCTTTAATTTGAAAAGCTACTTGCATTCGATTGCGGACTCACACTCAGTGTCGCTTGGTATATTTATACTATACACAACAAAACTGAAGATTACTTCATGTCAAAGTCAAGCTGAGATTTAACATATATGTTAATTAATTTACTGGTAGGGGTCTTTCTTAATACTTGAAAATCAAAATTTGTACCACTTTAATTTCGAATCACATTTCAGTGCGCTGTTAGTTAATTTCATCTAACTTTAACTTTTGCAAATTGATAATAAAATTTTTGACGAGCTGTCGCATTTACAAGACTATTTTTAAGTAAGGTGTAGGTATGTATTTAAATGTATGTATGTGTGTATATGTGTAGTTTGTGTTTAATAAGTACGCCGTTGTTACATGTCTAGTGAGTATTCGATTGTGTCATTTACAATATGTATATATAAGTAACATCAATTCGGAGTGGTGGTGGAGAACAAGATCGGCAGGACGGGTGACCGGGTAAGGAATGAAGGCAGCAGAGGTTGGATGGTAACTTTGGTCTATACTATAGAGAACGTGATGATCGATAAATACATTCAGCGTGCTAACAAACTAATGAACAATGAATCGGTGCTATCTACAGTGTGGGAAAACTCAGTGTTGACGGTGTAGACGGGTTGTGAGATGTCGTTGGTGTGCGGTGGGTGGTTTGGGGGTAGGGTGTTGGAGTACAATTAGTAACAGTAAAGGACACGTAGTGTGTATTATATATCGCTTGTGTGCGGTGCGTTGATCATGTACTTTGATTTAATGTCCTTTGTACACACACATGTTTATTTACACAGAAATCATTACAACATACCATCTGTATATGTGTAAATGTGACATTCGAAATTTGCCCTACATGTACATATGTACGAATGTCTCGAAATGTGTACATACATAATTACATGTATGGCTATGTATATGTGTATGGCTATGCATATATGCATGTGCGCATATAAGGTATTTGATGTAACTGCAAATGCTCGCTTTGCATAAGTTCATATTATACATATGCATATATACTTTACACGATACATATGTATGAAACGATCTGATATGAAACGAAATAAGCCACATCTTGTTGCAAATTCTTTATATATATATAAATTTGGTCATTGTGTTTTGACGTTTAATTTTTGCATTTGTATTTCAAGGAAGAAAGAAGAAGAGAAAAAACGGAAGCGTTTTTTGTTTTACATAGAAAAAATTCAATGCAATTTTTAATTTTTCGTTTTATTGACATGTTTTTTGATTGTTTGTTCTCTTTTTTATTATTGTAATTAATTCTGAACTGTATCCGACTATTTCGTTTTATAAATTACATTCTGAAATTGTTGTAAAAAAAAATAAATTTTTGTAGTTTCTGTTCGAATTTGTACACTTAACACATACACAAAAGAGACGTATAAACACAACAATAATAAATATAAAAATAATCATACCAATTCATTTACCTCAACAAAACAAGTTGGAAAATAAATTTTGGCTGTGTGCATATGTCTTGTGACATTTTCTTATTTTCTACTACATATACCTATAGATTTTATTTAGACATCTTACAAGAAAACACCAATTCACAGCTTACAACAACAGCGAGTTAAACCGAGTATTTTTTTAAAAAATCCTTTTCTTGACTTGAAATTGTTTATTTTGTTAAAAACTGTGGACACATATACATATATTTGACATATAAGGTTGAAATCAAGGCTTACTACGGAACACATATACACACTAACGTAGCTGTAACTTTCCACACACATACTTGGTATACAGTGTATACTATACACACGATTAAGTGCACGATTTTCCGATTACGATACTCCGGAACTTTATTTTATGGGGTTTAAAGAAAAATGCATGAGCCAAAAAATATGGGGCTAAAGTGGGGGTACGTGACGTCGCATCGAGGCTTTCACTCCTGCCATTTTTTTTTCTTCCAAATGTTTTCTCGAAACATACTTGTCATCAACTATTATCTATTACTATCTACAACTATTAAGGGGCCAGTTTCTAAATAATAAGCTTCCCACTTGTAAATGTATTAGTTAAGTGAGTAAAAATAGTATCTCGGAAACTACTAAACCGATTTATACAAATCATTCAACGTTGGACAACATTCGTAAATGCAAAAAATACACCAATAATTTAAATTCGTAAATTCACTACCAGAGTGGACAAAAATAAGAAAAAAAATATCCCGGATTTTGATGAAAGTAGTACCATGTTAAAGGTAATTATTTAATTAAGCTGGGTCCGAAATATTTTGTCAAAAAATTGTCGTGATTAGGAGATATAGCTTGTCAAAGTCGGATATATTTTTACAAAAATTTAAGGTGAAAAAACGAAATTTAAGTGCTTGTAGAAAAAAAGTTGTAGAAAATATATTGTTGTAGATAGGCCACCAATTTCTGTTGATATTAAAACTACATTGATTGGAGCGGAACTACTGATTGTTTTTTTTGTTTGGTGTAAATATTTTTTTTTACGAATTTTCAAAAAGAATTTTTTTTATCAATGAAAATGAAAAATAACCCAATTTAGAAAGGGAATTACAGTCGAATGGTGTGAACTTTGACTTTCTTCTCTTAAATCCGCAAACAAAATTGTTCGTCTTTTTGCGCCTATGGAAAAAATTCGAATTTTGCTAGCTACTAATGTATGATTTTTGTACAGAATTTGCTTAAGTTAAAATTGCGACCAAAATATATAACCAAGTCAATGAATGAAAGTTATGAATGTTCTTTTTAAAAATAAGCTTGGCACGCCTACTTAACCCATTATGAGCCATATTATCCAATTTTTTTCATGATTATGGAATTTGTTTGCTAAAACGTGATTTAATGCTAATATACTTATTCTAAAAAAAAGGAGGAAGGTCTAATTTTGAAGAATAATTTCTTTGATAGTATCGCCGTTATGAATTAAACTGCATTGCATACTCATAGCTGTGTCATCTCCATGTTAAGCTCTACGGATATTAAATAAAAAAATTATATCCGTTAAGCAACTCCACCGCCCTCTTTCCACCCTTTAAATATCGAATTTAGGAAAACGCTAAATACGTATTTTGTTATTGCTTTTTTTTATTATATATATACAAAATTTTAAAACAATCCGACCAAAAAACAATGTCCGTCCATATAAGCTTCTCCACCCACTTTCCTCCCTTTCAAGATTGACGTTTTTAAAATGGCTCGTTTTTAAGGGTTGACTTTTTAAAATGCAACTATTGACCAAATTTCATTGTTATAGCTCCAGCGGTTTGGGTTCGGTGGTGATAAAATAATCGGTTATAAATATTCTATTTTTTTTTTCAACTATATCTTTTTTGGGTTAGGTTAGGTTAGGTAGTACTCTTTTTGGGAAAACAATCAATATTTTTTAAGTCAGGAGCCCAAAATTACTTAGACTGCAAAATTTCAGCGAATTTCAAGTACTCTTTCTTTTTTGCCCCAATTTTGTATGGAGTCGCAGCACTGTGCGACGTTGTGAAGTGATCAACTTTTTTTATTTTCTCTCAATCAAAATATATTGGCGAAACCCCATTCACCTCCCAACTTTAAATATAATTGCAATCTAATTATAATTGTTAGTGTTGATAAATGATTAGAACAATTTTTATTCAATTTTTATTTGATAAGAAATATTTTCATTTTTGCGGAACATATGCTTATGTTGCAGTCTGGAGCAAACATTTTATTTCTATCCCACAAGACGTCATGTAGACGATGTTTTTTGCTTGTAACTCAATTATCTAACTGGGACTTCGGTACTAAAATCCCCACTCAACACCCAACTAGGGAAGATTTGAAAGTGAGTCTGACAAATGGCAGCACTGGCATTAGATATCTACATCGGTGGCTCAAAGAAAGTGGAACTGGAGCTGGTTTCTACTCGAGAGATCTGCAGACGAGACAGTCGTACTATATTTTAAACATCTGCAGCGTTTTCCAAAATAGTTAAATTGGAGATTGTAAGGAAAGATCACGCTCCACTGATATCCAATCGGCGCCCCAAAGACTGACTCTTCTGGGTTCCTGGACATAGCAAAATCTAAACGAACGAAATAATGTACTATATAAGATAGCAAAGCGGTGCTCGGAAATGGATATCACCGAGGTGGACATCTCTATTCAAACTACACTTTGCGATTTACTTAGACGCGTTAATAGGTAAATACACGATACCGGTAGCCAACGAGTTATAGACTCATGGCCATTATGGATAAGGTTAGACAAAAAGATGAAAGTCCTACTGGGGTTCAACAAATCTGCAATAAGAGTACTTACAGAAGTTACCACTGGGCGCTGTGCTAGCATTGGTGCAAGCTTCAACGATGAAACACGGCTACAAGTACTTTCTGCAGTAGTTATCATGATAACGAAGAAGTGGAATCATTTAGCGCTGTCTGTGTCGATGTCCAAGGCTACAATCAAAGAGACTCAAAGGTTTGGGCTTACGCTTTCTCACAGATAACGCTTTCCCAGAAAAAGGGATGTAAAATTTTCGGATTCTCAATTTCATCTGGGAGAGCAAATGATTTAACAGAGACAATACCTTGGCTTTTGATAGGAACCTTAGCTAGAGCGATGTGTCTCCACCTCACAATGACTCCGAGTGGAAGTACGAGTTTCCCGTACATGCCCTCTGAACCTAACCTAACATTCAGTTAATATTAAAATTATATATGAATTGGGGAGGTGAATAGGCCCTAAGGTCGAGATTCCTGTTGGACCTGGCTAGCGCGGCGAAAGTTTTCGGCTTTCTTCCCTTGGAGGGAAGGAGATTGAAACATTTGGAAGACAAAAAAATGGGGTCAGTCTCACATTTGACAAGTCTGGGAGAAACCTGGGAGCAGGTTGAGCAGGCATGATAAGTTGGTATTAGCTCCCCATTAAAATTTGGGGATAGGGGGTAAGTATGTTCGAAAGAAATGTTCAAAAGAGAAATTTAGTGTGGGTCACTCAGTGTAGGTTACAATCTACCCCCAAAAGCAACTTATAAACAGCTGTGAAGTATTTTGTCGAATTTTCTCGATGCGACAGCAATCATCTTCATTCTAGTCCCCCATTTTTTGGCTGAATCTTGTCTAATGCAACAATTCAATAAAATTGAATATTACAGTCGTGTCTGGGTATAGTGAACACCCTATATGGTGAACACCTCGATATAGTGAACACCCAAATTTTGACATGGA
>OZ057401.1:8293173-8343009 GCA_964056695.1 Melieria picta | reverse complement strand
GAAACTAGATATAAGGGAAAGAGTTTACATGCCATGGTTGCAGAATACTGCTGGAGTGTGAAGCAAGATGACTTGAAAGATGAATACAGCCGTTGTGTCAAAAGGACGAAATAATTCAACTACTTTCTTGCTTTTCACACAACGGTCCTATCCTATCCTATCCTATCCTTCACACTCAAGTACTTTTCCCTTATATCTAGTTTCCATTTGGAGCATTTTCTGGTGGAATCCTGCTAGGATGATCAGATAATTCTTCCATATTTAAAGGGAAAACCCAGATATGATTATGGAACATATGAATTTTCAACTATATGAGTACGTTAATATCTGTGAATGCAGAAATCATTCGTTGTACTAATTCTTTATAGTCCTTTGATTTGTGGCCGCCTATGAAATTTTTTTTTAACATCTTTGATTCCTGAGAAAACCACATACACAGACGGCAGCGAACTTGAAACAGATGACTCGGCCTTCGTCGTTCTTTTCTCTGCAAAACGCTGAAAGAAGCACATGTTCAAGATGCACAATGCTTGCACAGTGTACCAAGCCGAAGATTACGCCATCGACTCAGCTTTGTCATGGGCTCAAAGTAAATTCTCAAAATTAATATATTGTTAGTTTACCAAATAAGTTTAGTACCAATTACTTGCCCTACTATTATTACTACTATTAAATAAACACGACTGAATTTTCAATGAGCAATGTTTTCTAGTTCAAAAATAGTTCAAAATATAACGTACAATTAACATTGACATGGCTTTGGGCTAAAGAATTGATTATCTTTAATTTGATACTAATATTGTTGGACTAAGATGAGTTCAACAATTTAAATTCGTTTTCGAGGTGGGTGTTGCTGGCAACTTCAAGGCCTTGTAAAAACCAAACTAGAGGTGACCCAAAAAAAAAAATTACATATTCGTGATCAGCGGCTCCGGAATTATAAGGAACAGTTCAGAAACTGGGCGGGTTTTTTGAAAACCGCAAAATTGTTTGCACTGTGAAAAATGTTGGAATAATTTAAGTTTTTGAGTTGAAATAAACTTCAACAATTTTTTTCAGCTGAACCAATGGACTGATTAACATGAAATTTCATAATGTGTTGGTGCATGGTAAGGGTTTTATAATATATTTTTATCAAATTTTTTTGTGGAAAAACTTCCAGGATAATTAAGGATTCATTCTTAAAAGGACATTTTTATATCCTTTTGCCAGGATAATTACAAAAAAATATTTGATTTGAGTTGGAGACATAATTCTCTTTCTTTTGATACCAATATTGTTAGACTAGGATAAGTTCAACCATTTAAATTAATTTTTTTAATTGGGGTGTAGCTTGTAACTTCAAGACCCTGTAAAACCCAAACTAGAGGTGACCCGAAAAAAATAATTACATATTCGTGATCAGCGACTCCGAAAATATAAGGAACAGTTGAGAAACTCCGCGGGTTTTTTGTACTGTTGTACTGTGTCATTAACGATTGCACAGTAGAGATACGTCAGGAGGCTAAGCCGCCCGTTATCATAACTGGCACATTCCTAATAACATTCGAAGAAAAACTAATAGTAGATGGGACAACCTTCGGAAACCAGCGGCGCAAGGGTCGTCTCATTCCCGAAGTACCACTAGCCCAAAATATCCAGTTCACGGAACATGTAGCAACACTATCATTACCGTATCTGCACGAGGTAAACATGCAAAATCTCAAACACATCGCAACCATACACCGTCAAATCAAATCCCAGACAACAACGTGGTCATACCTATTTGGCACATTAATAGTAGGCGTAACAGCAACTCGGCTGATTCTCCGTTGCGTAAAGCGGCGAAGGAAACTCCTCGTCCTAAACGCAATTCGGGAGACTAATGCAGGAAGCTCGGCGCAAGGCCAGGAAGCGGCCGAGGACGCCCGGTTTTAACGTGGGGAGTAGTTAACACCAGAACAGTCAAGAACTGTGCAAAGTAGCCAACGTCAGCAGCCAGATACCAGACACCGGTCAACAGCTGCGCGAAATCACCAACAGCGGCAGCTAGACCAGCGCAGTCCACAACTGCACAAAAATCGCTAACATCAGCAGCAATCCTCCGCAACTGGAATGCTGAGCATCCACCCACGCTGCAATGTGATCCACCGCTAGATCACTGTCTATTTACCCAGCTGCACTACTGCTGCGTTGCAACAATCCGCTACGTGACATAGCAGGCGTATCCAGTTACATGGCTGCTGCACATCTCTTCGCCACCAACGGCGGCGACGCGTTTCTGGACGGAGCGACTCCTATCACTTTCTGTTAGCTTTTAAGAAGTTAGTTCTAAGCCGGAGACCAAACAGTGCACAGCACTTAAAAATAAGTTGGTGCATAGCACCTAAATTTAAATAATAAAGTTGGTGCATAGCACCTAATAAAAACCCCAAAAAACGGTTGTATTAATTTATATCCCTTATTTCCTGCATCTCTAAAACTATGGAAAAAATGATAGCACGCAGGCTAATGTGGTACCTTCAAAACAACAAACTTCTCACAAGCCATCAAACCGCCTTAAAGCCCGGTTGTGGCACCATCGACGCGCTTCTGACTCTCGATGAGCAAATCGCCAACTGTATCTCCTCCAAAAACCATTTCTCTCTCCTCTCAATAGACATGGAAAAGGCCTTCGACAGAATCGGCTTGCACTCTGTAATGGAACAATTAATTTCATGGAAAGTCGGCCCAAAAATGGTAAACTACATACGCCACTTCCTCTTAAATCGAAAAATTCGAGTCAGAGTAAATGGAACCACAACCGATCAACGGCCTCTTGAAAACGGTGTTCCGCAGGGTTCCCCACTATCTGTCACACTTTTCCTAGTCGCCTTTGATCGACTTAGCCGAATCATAAACGAAAATAAATTCTTCAAACATATACTCTATGCAGATGATCTTTGCATTTTTGCCAAAGTTAAAAATATACAATCCTTTATCCATCAAACTAATATTCTAATAAGCAATATCTCAAATTGGTGCCTAATCAGTGGTACAAAAATATCCTTGAATAAATCTAAGCACTTGCATATATGTAAAAAGTTAAATTGTAATAACTTCGATTTAAGTATTAATAATCAGAAAGTAACAAATGTAAGCAACCATAAAATATTAGGAATAATCTTCAATAACAAATACACATGGAATGACCATATAAAATATCTAAGTTCATCTCTACAAAACAGACTAAATGTAATCAAATGTCTAAGTAATATTAAATTAGAAAGCAACACAAATACACTAGTAAAAATAGTTAAGGCAACTATACTGGGAAAAATTGATTATGGGCTGCCAATTTATGGCACAACTTCGCAAAGTAATCTGTCCAAAATCACTTCAATATACCACTCGGCAGCTCGCCTGTCAATAGGAGCCTTCCGCACATCACCAATTTTAAACATTCTAACCGAAGCTGGCCTACCGCAACTTAAAGACAGACTCACTTACATCAACAGCTGCATGATTGCAAAGGTGGCATATTCAGAAGGATCCCCTCTTAAAGATGTTCTCACGAAAAGGTTAAAAAGAAAACGCAGAACGAATAAATCACCAGCTCTGCAAAGAATTATTGACAGAGCAAACGATGTCGGAATTATCATCAGCACAACGCCGACCCCTCGTCTACGAATGACTCCCTGGAACCTTCAACGCAGTTCAATTTTACTGAATCTGACCGAACACAAAAAAGAAGATACCCCGCCCCCCATCTACCAACAAAAATTTCTGGAAATACTCGACGCACACACGGGTTGGAAAACTCTGTATACAGATGGCTCCAAGAGCGAAAACAATACTGGGTTCAGTGTTGTGGACGAAAATTCAACAATCGTGACAGCAATACTTCCAACTTACGCATCAGTCTTTACTGCTGAAGCTACAGCAATACTTCAAGCATGTCAAATAGCAAAAGGAAGCAAATATAAATATATTGTTTGCACGGATTCCCTATCAACAATCAAAGCCATATTAAACGTAAACTGCACTGATCCAACCATATGCCAAATAAGGGAAATCCTAATCGCCAGCCCTGACAAAATCAAAATCCTGTGGCTGCCTAGTCACGTGGGTATAAAAGGTAATACGCTCGCAAACACCGCAGCCAAACTGGCGACCAGATCTCCTCTGAAGCTCATAAACTCATACAATAAAAATGACATAAAAACTGTAGCCATCCAACACTACCGGAAATCAGTTAGCGAAAATTGGGCTAACTATAATCACCATTATAAATTGGTAAACCCCACCGGAAATCCCCCTTTATACCCCGACACAACATCCAGACGACATAACATAATATATACCCGTTTCCGCCTCGGACATACTAGAATAACACACAAATACCTTTTCGAGCGCACATCAACACCCACCTGCCACTTCTGCTACAATGGGTACCTCACAATCGACCACATAGTAAAAACTTGTCCGGCATTAGAACAAAAGCGAAGCGAAATAAAAAACCACAATATGGAAGAACTACTAACTAGTGTTACGCATTCAAATATCAAAGAATTCATAAAATACATCTGTAAACTAAACATATACTTTGAAATCTAGTTTAGTATGTTTTACATAATTTTCAACACTGTTTTTTTATTTTATTTTTTTGTATCTGTATATAACACATTACGCTAAGACAATGTACAATTAGCTTTTAAATCTAAATAAGCTGATGGCCTTAGTCGCTCACGCTTATAATATTGTTAAGGCATAATTATATTATCCTTATTCAATAAATTAATAATAATACAAAAATGTCGACAAAAACTGCAATCTGGGTTGTATTTGTTGATGATTATAGGTGCAAAATCCGTTCGAATTGAAATCCTACCTGCTTCTTCTCAAAAGTTATTCATATTTTTATATTAAAATTCTTAAAATTCAATATTTTCCGACTTTGAGGTTGAATTGCCGAGGCATTTTTAAACTTATAAAAATAAGTTGCATCGGAAAAGAAGCCGTGTGGTGTTGTTAATGCGATAATGTGAAAATAATGTCAATCGGTTTTTTGGTTTAGAAATTACGATCAAAAATATGGAAAAAGTATAGGAAAAACTGAAAAAATGACACGGTACCTATATCTCACTAACTAAAGCTGTTAGAAAAAATCTGAGGATAGATTCAAAATCAGCGCACCCAAATTAGTGAGAAACAGTAGAAAAACTCCATGCAACAGAAAAAAAGTGTTTTTTTGTTGTCCTGTGTTACAAATTGTCCCGATTCGAAATATAAAAATATGAATAACTTTTGAGAAGAAGCAGGTAGGATTTCAATTCGAACGGATTTTACACCTATAATCATGAACAAATACAACCCATATTGCAGTTTTGTCGACATTTTTGTGCTACCTATCGATGCTTCCTGCCTACCGTGACCCCACTTCAATGACAGACCAAACATGTTTCTACTTAAACTTGCATAATAACAATTTTTATTCCATAATCTTAACCTAATACAAAATCAGAATTCTTAATCTAATTTTCAAACAATCTGGCATGTTCAAATTATAATCAAATTTTAATTGTAATTTTATTTATTAAATTTCAAAAAAAAAGTAGCAACAAAAGCTTAAAATTAAATTAAATCATGAAGAAAAATTTATTTCTCAGTTACTTAGATCATAACGTTTTTCTTAGACTTAGAGAAATATTAAAAAAAAAATTAACCAAAATTGCATTTAAAAAAAAAACCCAAAACCATACTTTCAAAAATAAAAAAAAAATCAATTTTCTGTCTCACTTTTTCTTCCAAATTTAATTAATTTTCATTAATTTTCCCAAATTCAAGTTTCTTGAAAATTATCCTTTTTTTTTTTTTTCTTTCAAATTAACGCACCCAAATCCCTGTTAGAATATAAGTAAAAGTGTTCACTCCCGGTTTTTCCTCTCGCTCCATCGATGCGTTGGGCCCAGCGACATGATGCGCGTTTTGCAGGAACATGTTGTGCTAGATAGGTTTTTGTGGAAAGAAAATTTATCATAGGTGTAAGTGCGTTCTTTTTCCCCGATAGAACCAAATTATTTTGGTTTTTTTTCTTCTTCACTTTTACCCTTTTTTTCTTTTAATTCGATTAAAAAAATTTTTTTTTTCCTCTTTTTTTTTTTCTTCTTTTGCCAAATTTTCGTTAACGTAATTTTTCATAGGATAAATTCATGTTTTAGTTATAATTTCTAATTACATAAAAAACTATTTTAAAAATAAAATAGTAAGAAGAAATAACCTTTTCGTCAAAATTTTATTATTTTTTTCTTTTTTTTGAAAAAAAATTATATTTAACGTAATTTCACATTAGACAAGTTCCCTTTTCCTAGCCAACTTTTTATAGTTTTAAGTTTTAACTAGAAAAAATATCGTATTAATAAAATAAGAAAAAATACTCTTTTAGCAACAATTTTCATTTTACTTTTTTTTTTTAAGTAATTAATTAATTAATTAATTTTGTATGAAAATTTTAATTAGGAAAAAAAATGTTTTCCCCAAAAAAATTAGTAATATGACGCACATATTTGTTTAAACATTTTAATTAGTTTTTATTATAAAAAAAAATAATTCAGCAACACTTCGGGAACCTCCTGGCAGGATTAGCGCAGCTTTTCGAAATCCAACGATGACTTTAAACCCTCATTCTCGGCATTCTTGGCAGTATTTCCGGGCAGCAGCAATATTAGTTTTTAGCACTTAATTTTCGTCGACATTTCACTCATAGTTCTAGGAACAGTTTAAGTAACTTAGCGTGGTTTTATTGAGTTTTGGCTAGCCCAATTTTTATAAGGTTTTGTTCTAACAATTACATTTTTGCTCTTGGGCCGGATTCACGAATTTTGGGCTGTTTTGCGGGTCGGATTTTTTTGGTGGCATACTTCGCAATAGTTTTAGCACACACATTTTAAAAGTTAGTTTTTAGAACCATATTTGATTAAAAATAACATTTGTCGTGCGAGTTTTAATAAACTAAATGTCCTCACGGAATTGGCACTGAATATTTATTGGCTCACAATTAGGCCATTGTTTTAGCCACTATACCCGCGCACTTCACAACTTTCATTTTCTGTACACTGTACAACCGTCTTTCCGTTTATGCCACTAGTGGACCGCGCGAACTTTCACAGGCCAATTTCTAAGGCCACAGACGAACCGCCACAGGTCAATTTGTTGACCACCTCTACACACCACGACTTCACGATCTGCCACTAATCATCGACTCATCAGCAACTACTCCTCTTAATGATCTGCCACGACTCATCCAGATCTTACTGCGTCGGCCGCTTATAAAGCAAATTTCCAGTAGATCACCCCACTTCTTTGCAGAAATGCGTCAAAATTTGGTGCAATGGGGTGACCTTTACGTGGTTGGTGGAATGCAGCAGCCAGAACGGCAAAGACTTTCGCAGCTGCACAACACAACAATACCATGGTTGGAATTGTAAGTGCAAGCAGCCGAAATGCATCCTACCAACACTTTGCGCACGGTCATAAAGTGCGATGCGGCCGAAGTGCACTACCACCGCCACACCCCACTATCTGCTGGATACGCAGATGCGATTTAAGAGCGCCGCGCTAGCGCAGTACGAACGTACAGCGAAAGAGAAGGCGCAAATGCAGCGCGAAAGTTTTGCGCTCACCTTCGCTAGCGTGGGGTGCTCAGCATGACAACAACAACAACCATGTTGGCTGCCGAGTGTGCGTACGAATACTAGCAAAGAATATGAAGTGTATAGAAGGCGCATCTGAGCTCAAAAATTCAAATTTTTGTTTGCGAGTTTCATAGAGCGGGGGGAAGCCACAAAAGGGAAAGAGCGGTGCCAGCAGGAGAGTGGCGCTTCAGTTTGCGCTCATTGGCTGTGCAAGCTGAAGCACACTCACACAACAAACACACATGAAATGAAAGTGCCGCTTCACCTGTGTACACATGGGTGTATCAGGGTAGGGGACACGGATCGGTATTTGCGCCCCTAAAATTCGAAATTCTATGTTCTATAAATATATAGAATTCTATTTTCTATTATATTTGTATTCTATATTATGAATTTTCAAATGTAGTTATGCTCCCCTCTAAATTTGTTCCTGGGTACGCCCATGTGTGTACATTGACTTGTTGGTGGCTGCTTTTGTCGCTCAATCATTTTTTGTATGAATTTCTGCATTTATTTGTCGCCAGCAAAGGGACGCCACTTAGCCAGCGCAATGATCGCCGTTTCAGCGAACGTGATTCAAAACAGCGCTAATGATTTTTGTTCTTGTAGTTTTTGTGTGTATGCTTTTTTGTGTTGCTGATTGGTTTTGCTTCAAAATCTTAGGCATATATGTGCATATATCCGACCACTGCAAAAATTTTAATTCAGAATGAGTAACGAGTACTGGGACAGTAAATTTAAAATCCTAGATTTTCTTATTTTAGTTCTTTTTCGCAAGCATTGTATGTGGGCCGTAAAAAAATTTAATATATAATTTATAAATTATTGCGGGCTAATAAAAAAGTTCTTTCTTTCTTTTCATTTCCCTTTATAATTGTCATTGTTGATTATTTGTTTTTTATTGCTTGTAGCGATCATATAAATCGCCATGCCAACCATATTTTATTTTCTTTTCTATGATTTTGCGCACACTACAGTCGGCAATGAGTTCAGGATCAATATGCGACGACGTGCAGGCTTATAGAAGAAGAACAAAAGCCAGCCAGAAAATAGAAATTTTTTACAATTTCAGTTTTTTGCCAGCGCAACAACAACAACAACAACAGCACATCGTCTTCACCTCTCAATCATCCCACGCCGCAGCAGTGTGCTAACGCATTCTCACTGCAGTGAGCGCAACCAAAGAGCGCAAGACATAAAACTACGTTCTCGCTTGTAAAGCAACGCTCTCACCACATACGTGATCTGTGCGAGCAGAGCGCGGGTTCCAATGTTAGAACCCGCCATCAGTGCTGCCGTTTTAAATTTTTCTTCAGTAGTATAAATTATAATTTTTGGGTAGTATTTATCGACTTTGAGTAGTACACATGCATATTTTCTTAACAGTGTAAAAATCGCAAGGATTCATCAACTACTAAATCAAATACTAAGTTTCAAAACACATTAACAATTTTATTTGTACAAAAGTGAAAGAAACAATGTAATTCAGTTTTATTATATAGCAATTTTTGTTGTGGCTCCCATTTTTCCGCAAAATTTTCCCCTTATAAACTTTTCGAAGTTAAATCGAGTGGAGAGTAGCCTTTAGTAAACAGTTTCTTTTCTAATCTTTAATTAAATTTATTTCGGACTACTATGCGGAAACGCAATTACAGTACCAATAAACTGCCGAAGGAGCGGAAACATATACCCCGTTTATACGACAGCTCAAGTCGCTTTCAGTCAATACGCATCGACTCAATACAGGTGATATACACTCAGTTTTTGAGCATTTTCAACTAAAAAACAAGCAACACTAACAGGTAATTTTCATTCAGACGTCAAAAAATAGGAAAAACAAAATATAAAACCATACTTTTCAAACCTTCTGCAGTCAATTCGCTTCTGAAATCAATGTATAAACACCTGGCTCGAAAGCGTATCGAGTCAATGCGAATCGACTGGGACCGTCGTATAAACATGGTAATAAATTCATTAATACTGTTTTTTTTGGAAACTTGACTCAAGTTCCAAATTTAGCAATGCCATCCATTCCGCTTCTAGAGCTTCAACATTCTGTTCTTCAATTAAAAGTGAGAATCTTTCAATTAGGGGAACTAGGGTGGGAGATAAATTTTTTGGATTTAACTAGTGTCCGACCGAAACCGCTTTTTTGGGCCGAAACCGAAACCGAGTTTCGGTTTTTTTTTTAATTTTCGGCCGAAACCGAAACTTTCTAGTTAAAATAAAAATCACCATTCAAGCATTTTTTTCAACAAAGGAATTTTACATTAAGTAAATAAAGAACAAACATAACATAAATAAATAAATACTTATTAATAAAAACAATTTATTCACTTTCTAAAAACATAAACATGAAAAACTCACCCTTTCATACCTTACTCGCTAATATTCAAAATTAAATAATTTAATATTATATGCAACAAAAAAAGTTTATTTACATTGGGGGCATTCAAATTACTCCTCCTTTCACTATATATCTGCTACACAATAAAATGTAAAACAATTTTCTAGAAAGTTTCGGTTTCGGCTTTTCGGCCATTTTTTGGCCGAAACTGAAACCGAAACCGAAACCACTTATTTGGGCCGAAACTGAAACCGAATATTCGGTCGGACACTAGATTTAACTATACTTTCCAAGCACCCTTAACTCAACGATGTCTTAAGTCGACCTAAGCGATTATCGTTTTTGGCCACAGATTTAATAATCTATACTATTATATAAAGCCAAGTGTGACGTTGCTTTTTTGAGCCACAATCAGGCAAAAACCGCTGAACCGATTTAGATGAAATAAGCACCAAACATATTTTTAGCTGGGGGAATGGTAGAGTAAGTTCGGGTAATGTGATATGGTCGGGTAATGTGATATAGGTGCTTATTTCACAAGTGCGTTGACCTTTTTCAAAATTTACCTTTTTAAAACATCATAACAGCTAAAAAACTCGTGCTGCATGACTTTGGATGTGATTGCTTAAATATTTTACCGTCAGTGTGATGAAGTGCTGTGTAGGTTTGCACAAGTTTTTGGTCACGAAGTTTGAAAGCATAAAAGGTAAAAAAAAATATTATTACAAAGAAGTAAATCAATGATATCGATTATGAGTTTGCGAGGTACGCTCTTCTCAACAAAATTATTATTGTTTTTTTATAATATTTTTTTCGCAAAAAGTCAATTTCGGGTAATGTGATATACCAAAGTTCGGGTAATGTGATATAGTACATCACAGTACCCAAACTTATGACAGTAATACTATTTGTATACAGATATGTATATATACTTAATTTTATATTATTTGAAGTGGAATATTCTCAAAAATCTGTTATGGTTAAGTTTTAGATAAAAAAATCCATGAAATCATGTTTCTCGATAAAAATGTTTAACCCTTGGTTTACCCCGTCAGATTGTGATTTTCCAAAAAAATGAGAAACACGTCTCTAATTATTTTTGATTTGGAGTATTTTCAGCAAGTTTGAAACTAATAGGTCTGTTAAATAACGTTTTTTCGGCTATATCACATTACCCTCCAATGGTATATCACATTACCCGCCACTTTTATCAGACGCCAATATTTGGATATTTTGATTTTTAATTAAAAAACTCGTCAACAGTTTATCTTAAAGAGTTAATAATATAAAGATATACTAAATAATGCATCAGTGAAGAGTTTGAGACCAAAAAACGTGTGTTTTAAGGCAAAATGTGTCGGGAATCGCTGTAAAACAAACAGGTATATCACATTACTCGAAGTTACTCTACATAGGCTATATGAGAATGACCACGCCCCCTTCTTACGCCCACTATGGTAACAAAACTCATCTATGGTATGCTTTTGTAAGGCAATATGAGTATCAAACGATTCAGCGTGTCATTGCGGCAAACATAGGCTATAATATAATCGGCCACGCCCACTTTCCCTGCCCACTAAACTAACAAAACGAAGCTACGGTACATGTCTGTAAATTAGTATTAATATCAAATGATTCCGTGTTTCATTGATGTTAACATAGGATATATAAGATTGACCACGCCCACCTGATATGTCTTTTCACCACGCCCACTATAATAACAAATCAGCCATGATATATTTGTCACAGCAATATGGGTGTCAAACGATTAAGCGCGTCATTGCGGCAAACATAGGCTATAATATAATCGGCCACACCCACTTCCCGCGCCCACTAAACTAACAAAACAAAGCTACGGTAGGGTAGCGTGGTCCGAAACCGACCGGTGGTCCCATACCGACCTCCACATGTTTCTCAGTCATTATGCTGCCCCCCAAACTGTCGGTGGGGGCATTTAAAAGCTCTTACAACATTTACAAGTTGTAGGCGGAGAGCCATCATATTACACATTTTATTTCGTGGTTATGTGACGTGTTGTGTTTTGACAGGAATAAAATTCATTTTTGAGCCTACACGGAACTTCAGTTACAAGTGCTTTATTGTTTTTTGAAAAATCAAAAGGTAAGTTTTTTATATTCGTTATGACCTAAGCTTCAATAGGTGCTATCAAATTTTGATGAATTTTATTGTTGTAAGTGAATGGCAGGGGAGGTCGGTTTCGGACCACGATTTTTGAAAACAACAAATATGCAAACTTTGAATATGACCTCGTTATTTAAAAAAAAAGTTTACAAAAACCTTGTCAAGCTACTTACAACCTAGAATAATGTTTATTCTAAAAAAAAAAAATTTGGTTTGTGAAAAAATATCAATTGAAAGCACTTTTATTGCATTTGCCAATTAGGGGGTCGGTTTCGGACCACGCTACCCTACATGTCTGAAAATTAATGTTGATGTAAAATTTCATAGCGGTAAACATAGGCTATATTAGGTTGACCACGCCCACCTTTTACCCCTTCTGAATGTCTGTTTGTGTGTTTGTTGGTCACACGACACTGAAACTCAAAAACTAGACACCCGATTGAGCTGAATTTTTCACGGAATGTTCATCTTGACTAAGTCTCTGTAAACCACATAGTGCGAATACGACCCGATAGGTAGGCGTGGCAAATTAAAATTAAATTTTCTTGAATTTTTTGAAAATTAAATTCTCAATATGAAATATCTTCGTAATGAGAAGTCGGACAGCATTAAAATTTGGTGCGAGGCCACCGTTTAGATGTGCCGTTTCACTGGTAAAATTCAATGGGCTTTGGACAAGAAGCGTGGCACTTTTTAAATGCCAGTGTAACATTGGAACTATAGCGTTCACATCAATGACACTCGGTACAAACGTACGATTTAGTTGTGTTTTTCGATAGGGGGAATGGGTGGATTTTTGACAAGGGGGCGTCGCACCGCCCATACAACTTAAATTTTCAATATGGAATATCTTCGGAATGAAAAATCAGGCAGCATTAAAATTTGGTGCGGGGCCACCGTTTAGATGTGCCACTGGTAAAACTTTGTGAGCGTTGGACAAGGGGCGTGGCACTTTTAAGCAACTCAAATGTTTTGAATAACTTGGGAACTACAAATCACACATCAAAGAGATTTGACACAAACTTACGATTTAGATGTGCCCTTCGACATGGAGAATGGGGTGGGCATCGGGCGAGGGGCATGGCACCGCCCATAGAACCCAAGTTTTTATTGTGAAATATCTTCGGAATTATAAGTCGGCCAGCATTGAAATTTGATACAGCATCATGGCTTAGACGTGTCGTTCAAGTAGTTAAATTGTATGGGCGTTGGACAAGGGGCGTGACACTTTTTTAGTGGCCATATTGTTTTGAATAACTTTGGAACTGCAAATCACACATCAAAGATATTTGGCACAGACTTACGATTTAGATGTGCCCTTCGACAGGGAGAGTGGGGTGGATATTGGACGAGGGGTATGGCACCGCCCATAGAACCCAAATTTTTAATGTGGAATAGCTTCGGAACAATAAGTTGGAAAGCTTTGAAGTTTTGTATACCATCGTCCCATAGATGTGTCATTCTACTGGCAAAATTTTATGGACGTTGAACAAGGGGCGCGGCATATTTTTTGTGACTGAAATTTTCCGCGTAACTTTGGAACTGGAAGTCGCATATCAATGAAACCGGGTCACGACCCTTCGCCCATAGAGTGTAGTATGAAGAAACTTGATTTATTGGGCCCATTGACTTCAAGCTTGCGTGCAAAGCCGCAGGGCCCTACTAGTAATATACTTAATAATACTAATACTTCTTTTTCGATAGACTTCAATGGAAAAAGTTTATAAAGCTTTGATAAAATACTTAATTACTTAAATTTATTAATATCAAATATCGTTCGAATTTTACTTTTAGCACTTCAAGCAAACAACCTTGAAATGGCTAATTGGGAATGGGATAATTTTGAGCAAACTTTAAATTGATTTTTTAAATTCAATACTTAGTTTCTTTTGATTAACAATCCAACGGGATTTGGCCCCAATTTACGCTGGTCAAATAAAAATGCCAAGCCCAAGAGAAATCGAACGATTTTGTACACTTGTATCAGGATATTCCAATGATTACGAATTACATGTTTTTTACATGTTTAAGTTTTCTGACTCATCGACGTCCCAGTGACCACTTTATTGTCTTTATCAAATTTTAAAAGATTCTTACAAGAATATGCAAAAATACTAAGTAATTTTGTATTTAAATACAGTAATATTACTCTATTATTTCACGATTTCCATTTTTGGGTATCGCATCCGTTGCGCTGTTTTCAAAGTTTAACACTTTATCAAAAGCTATTGTACGAACAGCATTTGGCAACATAAAAAAGGTGCAATTGTCACTTTAGTCGCACAACGGTAATTCTACGGCGAGCTCATTTGCTTGATTGCAAAAAATTCAGCAAAAAGTGAAGCATACGGAAACACATTTGTTAGAAATAAAAAACGGCAACGTTGGTTTAAATTTCGTGCTTTGGCAATGTTCAGTTCGGTAACATATTTGTATATTCTTTTCGAGTAGCCTTACTTAAAATATGAAAATTATATTGCTAAAACTTATATTACAGAAAATAGTAGTACAATCGGTCTGTGGGTAGTACGGTAGTACAGATGATGAAATAGTAGTAAAATACTACTATAGTAGTACGTTCGGCAGCACTGGTTGTAGTTGCTCAGCCGAAGTCCCTTTACCTCCGTGCTCCGCACCCAAGGCTCTTGGACGATGGCGATGTCTACGTCCTCCTCCGACAGGAGGACGGCTAGGTTGTCCGTTGCCAACTTAGTGTGTTGGAGATTGACTTGGACAACCTTCAACCCCATATCTTACTGGTCAGGGGTGGTAGGGTCCGGGTCATCGAGCCTGACGTCGTCCAACAACTTCTGCGCATCAATGACCTCGTCCTCTTCTTCCGGATTGGAGGAGCGGAAGACCTTCAGCGTCGCGTGCCGCACGCCAAACCGAAGTTTGTATCCTGCCCTCTCCAGGGCAGGCAAGCATTCCTCGCTAATGACCATGAGGAAGGAAATACTATTTTTCTGCGGAGCCTCCGCCTTCAAGACTTGCCAATCCGCCATTGGCACTGTCGGGTTGTGCGCCTGCAGGTAGGGCACCAGCTTGCCACTATCCAGTGTCATATTGGGTAACCAAATACGAGCCCTTGGTCTCTTGGGGATTTCACTGGCTGGGATGAGCTTGAGCCTCAAGCCACCCGCTGCTTCTCCGAGCTTGGAAATGCAGCCTTCCAGGAAATCCTTCGAGAATTGGTCCTCGCATTTGATCACCCGATACCCGCGAACAACTTCTGCCGAGTCGAAACCGGGGAGAGGCACCTTCGGGTTCGCTGCCAGGTTGCTCATCACATGGTCCATGACCATCTGTGTCAACCTGGCCTCGATCTCTCCCCATTTCTCCAAGGCTTCCTTGCCGCGATTGGTGGTAGCATCGACCAGCGCTACCTGCAGGTGATCCCGTGCCACGTCACTAAAAACGCGTTTGGCCTCTGTTGCACCGGCAACCTTGGCCTTCTTTGTTTCGCGGTGCGAACTGTCATGGGCAGAACGGTCGCGTTTTGTTGCTGCTGGGGTTTTTGGCAGGGTCGCTTGGTACACCAAGTACTCATCGACAACCTTCTGAAACCGTACCTTGTCCTCCGCGTCCTTGGGATGAGCAGCACCAGCAGCCTCGTTCTTGCTGATCCTGCCGAGGATAGCTAAGGCTCTCTGGTACTGCTTATACCTGGACGGTTCTCTAGGTTTGGCCGGTTTCTTGCTGGCTTTCGCTGCCGCCGCTGAAGTTGTTGGTTTCTCGGTAGGGGTGGCCCACAGCGCCTACTCCTATCGAGGAAATTAGGGTTTCCTGGCTTGATGCCAAGAGGTCGTCTTCGGAGGAAGTGCCCACCTCTCTCCTTTTGTCCGTCAGTCGTTTGTTCTTTTCCGTTTGTCGTTTGTCCGAGTCCATAATTCATTTGTCCTTGTCCGTCGTCTGTTCGATTCTTTCCGAGGCGGTTTTTTTGAGGGTCGACATCAACTGGTTCTTACGGTCACCTGCCCGACCTGGCGGGCTGTGCGTGGCACTGCTGAGGTGCCAGCACGGTGACCAATGCGGGAATGGGAAGGGGAGGGTCCGTCACGGCAGAGCCCCTTACCGTGATAAGGCCACCGTTCCTTCCTGAGGCGGCCAGGTATCAGGAAAGCTCCGTTCAAATACAGCCGATATACTCCCTGGCTGCAAATCAGTCCGATGGGTACGGGTCGCATGACACCCCGGATTAGGGAGGTTCCGCTGTGCTACCTTAGCCGACCACGACCAGAACCAGATCCGGAAGTGGCCGTTTCCAGCCGTCACCACGTGGAGGTGTTGGAAGGAAGTGAGTAAAAACACCAACTTTACATTTATTACACTGTGCGAAAAAAATTTTTTTTTGCCGAGACCCATCCAAATTTGGATATAGACGTGAAACGAGAGATTATTTATAGTAATCTGGCATAGTCAGTTTTTCATTTTCTGGCCCAAAGTCCTTTTTAAAAAACTTTTAAACTTTTAAAGTTTAAAGGACATACACATTTCAAATATTTTTTTTAATATATGCGGTTGTGCAATGATGGAAATATCGGTATCAAATGAAAGACATCCTTTAAACTAAATTTTCAATTTTGAAGTTTCAGGACCAAAATATGTCAGGTAGGGAAAACATACATGATTTGGATTTCAGTCTGTAGATTCATACATCTAAATTTTATTCTATTTCAAAGTTCCAGTCTAGAAAACACTTTTATTTTTAGGTGCATTTTTCGTGTCGAGTAGTTCAGAAATATACAGAAATATTTTATAAAACCCAGTAGCAGTAGCTTACTTACAAGGATCATAGAATTGCTTTCGTAAAAGAGTCTATCAAAGAAGAAAACCGGATTCCGAGACGATGTGTTGTTATCCAACCAATAATTATAAAAATAATAATAATAACTGTAAATTTGTTTGACGTCTACAAAGTTTAATGAGGTTAAGTAATTGCGTAATTCGCACTAGTTTACAAGCAGTTTCTAAGATTGCGATATTTAATTTTTAACTTAGAATTTTGTATTTGCATACTTTGCACAAAATTTTAAGTTAAAAATTAAATATTGCAATCTTCGAGGGAAAATTTTTTCAAAATTTGCAAACAATTGTTATTTATAAAGGATGTTTTCTTGCTTTTATTGAACTGAATTTGTTATTGCAATTTCAAAGTCAATTGTCGATACTGTGTCTCTTTCAATTGATAAAAGTGACAAACAACCTTTCAACAACCACTGTGGAGCGCAAATAGTTTTTTACGAAAAACTTTAAATTTTTACATACAAGCTTCTCTCGGGGGCCCCCGCAGCCCGGGGTCCGGGGCGGTCCGCCCCTCCGTCCCTCCCTCCCCCCCGTTAAGCCGCTACTGGTGCCACGTACAAATTTTGTCACTTCATCAAGAATGTTCTTCGTTAGAGCTGTGCAATTATGGAACTCGTTACCGAATGACTTAAAGGCCGAATCTAATTTACGGCGATTCAAGCTGGCAGTTTATAATACTTATGCCATGTAGATTAATACTCGAGTCCTCTCTCTGTTCTATTCTATGGCTCTCTCCTCTTTTTCTTCCTATCTTTCTTCCCTTCTAAATTTCTTTTTCTTTTCTTTTTTATTTTGTAAGCAAAAATTGTTAGTAGTCTATAAGTATATACTATTAGCTTCAATTGCGTATCTTAATATAAGTCTTTGTAAAGCACTATAAAAGATGAAATCTTAATTGTGCAATGATTGTTTAAATGAATAAATGAAATGAAATGATCAGTTCAGTTTTCAAATATAAAAACTCGTTTCAAGTTTAGCATTTGTATAAATTATATTGCAACTTTAATGCACCAAATTTGGTTAAACAAAGTTTTCCATGCGATACATTTGTGATCGATCGTTCTACGGCAGCTATATGATATAGTCGCCCGATGTTGTTGCAATTATTACCTAAAAGTCTCACATACGATTTTGTGAGAATATATTTGAAAATTCACTTTTTATGGCATTTATTTTGAAAAATCAACTAATTCGCCCACTTTCTGGGGGCTGAAACCTCATTGATCCCTTTTACCCCTTCCGCGTTTGCACCTGAAATCTCTTAAGAACAGTCCATTTCCTGTTTTTGCTTACCAACTTAGCTCAAAAAATGAAAACTGTCTTTATAAAACGGAGGAGAAGAAAAATATTAACATACTCGTATGTTAATAGTGTCGGTTGCCGTATATAAAAATTGGTGTCGGTGTGAAGGTTAAGACTTTTTATTTTTTTTTTTTAGGGGAGGTTTTGAGAAAGTTTTGTTGTTTGAAAACCCCCTTAACTTTTAATGAGGAATATTTTCCAAAGAGACAATTTAGTATATTTTGCAATATTTTACTCAATACAAGCTTTTTATGAAAAAATTTTCCGAAAAACATAAAAAAGGGGGCTAAGGAAAGGGGTGGTTCATGTGCAAGTTCACACGGGTATGTGATCCACACACGTTCCCACCAAAACGCTGACGGCGCGTCATTCCACGCTACGAGTGAACACCAGAACGTTCACAACAAAACGCTGACGCTGCGTCATTACCCGCACACCAGTACGTTCCCACCAAAAACGCTGACGCTGTGCAAACAACGACAGCGTAATAGGAGTCGGCTTGCTGCGTCCAGCCGTAAATTTGGCATTGTGGCCTGGCTGGGCCGCAGCCTTAGCTTTAAGTTTTAGTTCGTAAGTAACTGAGAAAGAAAGCGGTGCATAGCACCCTAGAAATTCGGTTAATAAAGAAGTGCATAGCACTTATAAAATAAATACCCCGATCTTAACTGGCGCCCAACGTGAAAAGGAAAGTGCAAAAACTTCCACGTAGTGGAAAAGGTGCAAAAAGTTTCGCATAGACAAAAAATTATAACAAACAAAAGCAAATGCGTAAAGCATAACAGAGAGAACTGTAAACCATAAAATAAAGTTAAAAAAAATCCGAAAAACCAGAAAAACAAAAGTGAAGGACTGCAGCGTGGGACCACTAATTTAAGCAGTTATTAATTTAAGCAGCGAAATAATGATATTGATGGAAGTGCAAATTCAGAATCAATTAAACATTCGCGTACAAAAAGCAGCTAAATTCGTTGATAACATCAATTGCTGCAAAAAAGAGCAAACTTACATTAAATAAAAAAAAAGAAAAAAAACAATTTTGCACAGTGAAAATTTCCTCCAAAAAGAAAGCAGCCCAAATCAACTGACGTACAGCAGCAGCCTTCGCATCAAAATGATACTTATAATTGTGTAAGTTAAGACTCGTCATAGATGTTTGGAAATTAAGTAGTAAACGATATTGTAATAGAAAATAAGGGAAATAAAATTTTATTTAACCAACTAATTAAGAATTATATAAATTTTACCTACCAAACGCTGTAAGAGAAAAAAAGGGAAAATATCAAACGATATTATAATAGGAAATAAAAGAAATTTTTTTAATTCAAAAACTATTGCTGTAAAAAACAAAAAATAACAAAAAATGGACAGAAATCAGATTATCACTCTTACTGAGGCAGCGATGGAAGTATCCACAGGCGAGCTAAGCCAGCAGATCAAAGCATTGGCTTCCACAGTCAACAGTTTACAACCGCCCCAAGTCAAATCTTATCAGCCCGTCGCTATCAGGCCAGGGGTGTCTAATAATAACACCACACTGGACCTGATAAAGTCTCTACCCGAATTCAAGGGCGAGGCAATAGCATACCCAGCATGGCGGGAGGCAGCCCATTTCGCCATGAGCTATTATCCGGAGGGCTCGGAAAATTCTTACGTAGCCATGGGCCTTTTAAGAAATAAGATTTCGGGTTCAGCTAACGCCACTTTATCAGCATTCAACACTACCCTTAACTTTAAAGCAATAATAGCCCGCCTAGACCAACGCTACTCGGACAAAAGACCACTACATGTACTCCAAAACGAACTCAGCATCCTACGCCAGGGCAAGTTGTCCCTGAACGACTACTTCGATTTGGTGGATAAACAACTAACACTTATCATAAATAAAAATATTATGAGTCATAGTAGCAACGAGTCGGTAGTGACGGCTCTAAACGATCGAGCCAGAGAGGATGCCCTACGCGTCTTTATATCGGGACTGCGTAAGCCACTTTGTGGCATCCTTTTCTCTGCGAGGCCAGCAGATTTGCCTTCAGCCTTAGCCACGGCTCAAGAGCTCGAGACAAATCAACGGCGATATGATTTCGCTCAAAGATTCGCAGCGGGCGATCAAGTAAAATAGGTTCGACCCCTACAGCGCTCCTCAACACAAACACACCAACACAATAACACTCACCCATCTTTTGTTTTAAGAAACCTTTCGATAGTGATAGAACGAACCAAACCAACAACACACAAACCCCAATGGAGGTTGACCCGGGGTCATCCTTTTTTAGACGCCCAACAGCTTACGCAAGCGGTGCGGTTAGGCCACACCAGTTCCAACAGCAGCAACACCAATCTAACGACCCTTTCCCCAAACGCATGCGTGACCAATTGGAATCGTCCAAGCGTACCCCTGTGCCCCAAGCGAAAAATCAACGCATAAATTATATGCCAATACCCCAGCAATCATACACAGACGATACCAATGACTTCTATTTCGACAATGAAGACATTGATCATCGCTCTACAGACGAACCGGCCGACGCAGGAACCTTTAAGGAGATCAATTTTTTAGAATGAGATCGCTCTTGCCGTATTTTACGAAAAAAGCAAAAAACGGCACAGAGCTCAAAATTCTTATCGACACCGGCACAGCGAAAAGCTATATAAAAAACCTTCCATTCCTCCAAGGAGTCAAACCGATAGAAAACCCGTTCACATTGAAATCAATTAATGGCACCAACGCAATAAACCAAAGTTGCCTAATCAAAGTCCTAAACCATACCGCAAAATTTTTTCTACTCCCAAGCCTCAGCACGTTCGATGGTATTGTCGGATACGATTTCTTGAGAGATATCGACGCAAAACTCGACATGAAGGAGGGATACCTATTTCACAGAAATGGCCACACAAAATTGCAACATCTTACATGCAATCAGGTCAATCTAATTACAATAGAGAACGAAACGATCCCGAACCACATTCAAAACCAATTCTTTGACATGATCAAGGAAAATATTGATGCCTTCGCGGACCCGGATAGGGCACTTCCTTATAATACTTCCGTAGAAGGTACCATCCGTACCACTACAACCGAACCTATATATAGCAGAAGCTACCCATACCCAATCTCTGCCGCAGAGTTTATAAATAACGAAATCAAAACTCTTCTGAGAGACGGTATAATACGAAAATCCTGCTCACCCTACAATTCGCCAGTCCATGTAGTAAACAAAAAAGGTTTGGACGAAAATGGCAAACAGAAAATGCGAATGGTGATCGATTTTAGGAAGTTAAATGATAAGACCACACCTGACCGGTATCCTATCCCCGAGGCATCCGTCATTTTGTCAAACCTAGGGAAATCGCGATATTTCTCTACTTTAGACCTAAAATCGGGTTTCCACCAAATTATAATGTCTGAAAACGATAGACAAAAGACAGCTTTTAGCGTAAACAATGGCAAATATGAGTTTTGCCGCCTACCTTTCGGCCTGAAAAATGCGCCAAGCATCTTTCTGAGAGCGATTGATGATGTCTTGCGCGAAAACATCGGGAAAAGCTGCCACGTCTATATCGATGACATAATAATCTACTCTCCCGACGAACACTCACACCTCCAGGACATCGACCGAATACTGAAAAAATTAGAAAAGGCGGGAATGAGGGTGTCACCAGAGAAATCAAAATTCTTTAAATCCGAAGTGGAGTTTTTGGGATTCGTGGTTTCACGAGACGGCATTAAGACATGCCCGGACAAGGTTAAAGACATACTAAATTATCAAACCCCACGAACTCTCCGAGCATTACGCTCGTTCCTTGGCCTCGCCGGCTATTACAGAAGATTCATCAGGGATTATGCGGCCATCGCCAAGCCTTTGACTAAACATCTGCAGGGTGAAAATGGTCATGTTGCAGCAAACAGATCAAAGAGTGTAAAAATAACACTCGATCAGGAAGCCGTACTTGCGTTCGAAAAGATAAAACGAATATTGGCATCCGAGGACGTGCTTTTGTATTATCCCGATTATAACCAACACTTTGAACTAACAACAGACGCCTCGTCAGTCGCCCTGGGTGCAGTACTGTCCCAGAAGGGCAGACCGATAACAATGATATCCCGTACATTGTCTGCAACAGAACAGAATTACGCCACAAACGAGCGCGAGTTACTCGCAATTGTTTGGGCACTCAAGACATTACGACACTACATATACGGCATACAGGACATAAACATCTTTACGGACCATCAACCATTGACATTCGCCATCTCTGACAAGAACCCAAATACGAAAATTAAAAGATGGCGCGCCTTTATAGAGGAATTTTCGCCAAAATTCCACTACAAGCCTGGCAAGGATAACGTCGTAGCCGACGCACTTTCTAGACAATACATTCACAACCAAACAGAAACCAATACAGACGAAACTGTACATAGCGAGACGTCACGTACAGAAACTATCAAGACAATAAAATATCCGGTAAACCAATTTAAGAACCAAATCGTCCTCGCAAAATCTGACCACAGCTATAAAGGAAAAAAAATAATCTTCAAAAAATTTCTACGACATACAATTAACTTCGCAAGCGTCGAAACACTTGTTAGGTACCTGTCGGACATTATAAACCCCGACACTATTAACGCAATCCACTGTGACCTACCAACTTTGGGCGAAGTACAAGGACCCTTGACATCATCATTTCCATCAGCAAAATTTATCCATACTGAGAAATTTGTAATAGACATTACGAACGAAGACGACCAACTAGAAATAACAACAACTGAGCACAATCGCGCGCATAGATCCCTTCAGCAGAATTTTTTGCAAATAATAGATAACTATTATTTCCCAGGTATAAAGAAAAGGCTGAAATCTATAATTTCAAACTGTATAATCTGTAGGGAAAATAAATATCAGAGAAAGCCCCCAAAAACAGAAATGAAAAAGACACCCATACCAGATACCCCAGGCGAAATACTACACTTAGACATATTAATTACAAACAAACAGTACTTTTTGACTTGTATTGACAAACTCTCCAAATTCGCTATCATCACTCCAATCGCCTCACGATCCGCCATAGACATTAAAATAGCACTTTTACAAATCTTGCCCAAATTCAAAAATATAAAACTACTAGTATCAGATAACGAAAAGTCTTTCCAATCTAATATAATTGGCACCTTACTAAGGGATCAGTTTTCTGCGAAGCAATTCTTCGTACCGCCCATGCACAGCAAAAGCAACGGGCAAATCGAGAGATTCCACTCCACACTGTTGGAAGTAGCTCGCTGTGTGAAGAGGCAACAAGACATAACGGACATCACAGAACTGCTTCTACTGGCAACATTCAAATACAATAACAGCATCCACTCGGTCACCGGGAAGAGACCGACCGACATAATCCATGATTATACGAACAACGATCTGAAAGACATTAGACAAAGACTAATAACAGCTCAGGAAAGGACTATAGAACGACACAACAAATCATCTGACCATAGAACTTACCAACCCGGCGACATTGTATTCATTCGAAAAAACAAACGCATAGGGAACAAGCTCGAAAAGGTTTTTATAGAAAACACAGTTCAAAAAGACTTAGGTACGACGGTACTAATTAACAATAGAACAGTTCATAAAAGTAACCTCCGCTAAATATTTTCAGAATATTGTGTGCGTGCCAATTGACAGAGACGACGGTGATAAACACCCCCGCGCATTTCATCGCGATAACTCAAAATAAGGTGGCAATCTACGACTCATACGCATACATTATCCATACCACCAACCTAACAGAATACGAGGAAATAGCCCAAAATAGCGTGGACGCCTCATACCAACTGACGGACTTATCAGAAAACAAGGGCATCTTAAGGGACCAATCAGCGGAGATAAGACGCATAATTGGATCACTACAAGTGGCTAGAAGGCATGCCAGGGCAATTGATTTCCTAGGCTCCGCTCTAAAGTTCGCCGCAGGCACGCCAGATCACGAGGACTTCGAACTCTTGCTGACAAAGGAGAATGTGCTGATAGAAAACAATAACAGCCAGACAAAGATCAACTCGCTAATACAGGAAAAAATTAATGACATGACAGACAGAATCAACACACTTCAACAACACACCAACCATAACCCATCAGACAGGGAAGGGATTCTCTTTAACATAATAGCCAGCCGGAATAACGAAGTATTATTTATTATTTAATTCTTTATTATAATTAAAATTACAATAAAAAGATAAGCACTAGCTGCTAGGGCTATCGGCTTTGTGTGTTGTACATATAATTTAGGTTTGTATTTGTTTTATCATACTAAGTGTGAAATTTGAGTTTTGTTTAAGAAGGAAAAAAGTAAATTTACATTAGTTTCGGTTGGGGATTTCAGTGCGTCTAGGATATTGGAGTTTTTGAATATTAAGGAACGCTGTTGGGTTAAGTTGGGGCACTCAGAGATGATGTGTGGAATAGTTAGTTGGGAGTTATTGCAAAATCGACATATAGGGGGCGGTGTTTTCAAAATGATGTGGCGGCAATGCCCTCCTTAGATTTTAATGCTGGCAATGCTGTCTGTCAGCAAATTTGAATAAACGAATTATCTGCATCGAGGTAGGCCGTGCGCTGCAGTCGCGCCGGCAACTGTTATTCCTTTTGCGTCGTTTTAATAAAGAAGTTGTTACAACGTGCAAGCTCGCGTTTCATTTTATACATTTTCGTTAGAGGCAACAGTGGTGACCCCGTTTCAAGAACAATTAATTAAAATTTATAAAAAATGTCGCTGACACATTCGCCTCCGCCTAAGTCAAACGATGAAGACGTAAACACAAACGGAGCGCGCCCCAAGCAACTGAGCCAGCCCACCATGAGCGCAACAAATTCGGCGCCAGCGCTGGAATCCCACAACGTTGATGCAGTCAATTATTGCCGTTTGCCCCCATTTTGGGCAAGTAATCCAGAGTTATGGTTCGTCCAGGTAGAGGCCATGTTTCAGGCGTGCAGAATATCTTCAGATAGCAACAAGTACAATCTGGTGATCACGGCGCTGGACTCTGATTCGCTTTTCGAGATCTCGGACATTTTGAAGTTCCCTCCCAAATCGGATAAGTACACGCACATTAAAACATGTCTGACTACGCGATTTACTGAATCCGCAGATCGCCAGCTGCACAAACTATTCACGGAGCTGGAATTAGGTGGCAAGAAGCCGTCCCAGCTGCTGCGGCAGATGCGATCGCTTGCCGGAGGCCGGGCTTCTGAAGACGTGCTACGCATTCGTTGGCTGGCGCTGCTACCAGTAACCACGCAGCGATTCTTGAAGATCTTCAAAGCCACGTCATTGGATGAGCTAGCCGCTGCAGCCGATGAGCTTATGGACAACTACAACGGCACCGGCGTCATGGCTGTGGATCAGAGTGCTCGTCGCCCCCCTTCGCCATCCATCAGCGCGGACTTACGCGAAATTAAGGATGCTCTTTCATCGCTCATCGCAGTCAACAAAGAGGTCCTTGCAAAGCTCCGAGACGGCAACAATTTTCGGTCGCGCTCACGTCCTCGCGCTGCTTCTCCAGCCCACGACGGAGTATGTCATTATCATCGCAAGTTTGGCGACAAAGCGCAAAAATGAGTGTTGCCGTGCTCGTCGCCCCACCCTATCGCACCTGCACCGTCGGAAAACTAAAGCCGCTGTCACCTGTGCAGGCGACCGGCGACAGCACCACCAGCACTCCTAAAGAGTTCCGCCTATTGCTACACGATCGTAAAACGCACCTTAAATTCCTTATTGACTCTGGTTCTACCATTTCATTGATCCCAAAAACTGTCATTAACAGGAAGCTTTCAGTAAACGAACTAACATTGTCCGCTGCCAACTCCACTACGATCCGCACATACGGCCAGCAAGTCCTCGAAGTCAATTTCGGACTACGCAGAGCATTTAAATGGGCATTCACGATTGCTGATGTCAAGACGGCTATCATAGGTGCCGACTTCCTATCACAGTATGGGCTCATTATCGACCTGAAGAGCCAGCGTCTCATCGACCCGCTCACCACACTCTCTACACCAGCGCAGCTGTGCAAAATAGATGTCCACACGGTTTCAACGGTGGAGCAAAAGGCTGAAGACCCTTCACAGCATTCGATGCTCGCAACCATCCTCAAGGAGTACTCGGATCTCTCTCTGCCCAGCTCTGCACCACGTGTGGATAGCCCCACTTCTATCAAACATTATATCGTAACGAGCGGGCCGCCAGTAGCTGAGCGCCCTCGGAGGCTATGCGGTGAAAAGTTATCGGTAGCAAAGGCCGACTTTGATCTGCTTCTCCATCATGGCGTCATACGCCCATCTAGCAGTCCATGGGCGAGCCCCATCCACATGGTGCCCAAGAAGCCTGGTGGATGGCGATCAACAGGTGACTACAGAAGACTCAACGCTCAGACAGTTCCTGATCGCTACCCAGTTCCACATTGTGAGGAAATGTTGTGTTCTCATTCTGATGTGGATGATTTATCCTCGTACCTCTTCAAGAGCTGCTACGCTTTCGCCTATCTATTATTGATTTTTAATAAATCACTAGAGGTGGGAGAGTTTATTGACGCCTGGAAGGTTACTCTCATAAATCCAATTTCCTATCTTCTTAATATGGATAAAATCTTATCTGGCTTGCCGTAATTGTGTTGTTGTAGTTGACAATGTATTTTCGCATCCCTTTATTGCCTCCTCTGGTGTACCCCAGGGTAGTATTTTAGGTCCCCTTCTTTTTGTAATTTTTATCAACGACATAGCCAGTTGCTTTAAATTCTCTAAGTACCTTTTGTATGCTGATGATTTGAAGATTTACTCTTCAATATAATGTCTCTCAGACTCTCGCAATCTTCAAATGGACCTTGACAACGTTGTCCTTTGGTGTGATGAAAATAAGCTTAATTTAAATATAAATAAGTGTTTCCATGTGACCTACTCAAAATCCCGGTCCCCTTTTCCCACTTCTTACCACATTGGTGGCTGTTACTTAGTGAATCCTACTGAAATTGCTGATCTTGGTGTCGTGTTTGATAATAGGTTCTCTTTCCAAAGTGATTTAAACAGCACGATTGCAAAGGCATACTCTATGCTGGCCTTTGTTCGCCGTTTCAGTCCTGATTTTACGGATCCGTATACTCTAAAGTTGCTCTATACCTCCCTGGTCTAAGCTAGAGTACGCGGCCTTCATTTGGAGACCCTACTATGCGTGTCACATCAATCGACTTGAACGAATCCAAAAAAGGTTTCTTCGTTATGCCCTACGTTCTTTGCATTTTGTTTACCCCCTCATTTTTTGTTTATTCCCTCATACCAGTCTAGATGCCTACTTATTAATCTAAAGTCATTGGAGGGTAGGAGGAGTATTCTCTCACTTACCTTTGTCTTTAATAATACGGGGTGCGATAGACTGCCCTTACCTACTCGGTCGTATCAATTTTTGTATTCCGCAAAGGTCGTTACGAAATCATGCCACTTTTGCTTTGGAGAGGGTAAGAACAAATTACGCTTCTTTTGCCCCAATTTTTAGAGCTTTAAACGAAATAAACTTGCTCTCAAATTCTTTTCATCATCATTTCTTTTCATCTTCATTTTTAAAGGCTGCTGAATGTATTAATTAGCTAGGATATTTATATTTTTCACTTATGTACATCTCGTAGTATTCTGTACGAACTGTATTAAACTTCTGGATTAATTACTCTGGAAACAAATAAATAAATAAATAAATAAAATAAATAATTAATGGGAATGTTTGCTCTAACTAATAAAGACATAATACATGAAGAAAATTTAATTTTGTTCATTTTATTGCATTTTTAAAAAGAAACCACTAGATGGCCCACCCTTTATATATAAAAATGAGCTGTGCGTGTGTCGCCAGTAGACTCGGAAACTGCTTGGCCGATTGAGCTGAATTTTTGACACAATATTTTGTTTCTTCTGAGGATGGTTTTAGGATGTTTGTTTTTAATTAGCAAGGAGGCGTGGCACCTTCCATACAATCAGAACACCAAATAGAGAATCGTTTTGAAGTTATACGTCGCATAGCCTTGAAATTTGGTACAGAATTGTTCCATGAATGTCTCGATGCACCGGTAAAATTGGCGATGGCGCGGTACTTTTGAAGCGAACCAAATTTTTTTAATAACTTTAGAACTACAAGTCACCCATCATTGATATTTATTACGCACTTACTATTTAGTCGTGTCCTTCGATAGAAGCAATGTGCTCGGCTCTGGACGGAGGGGTGTGGCACCTCCCATACGATCCAAATATTTAATATTGAATAAGTTCAAAGTTATAAGCCGCATAGCATTGAAATTTGGTATGGTATCGTCCCATGTTCGTATCGCTGCGCTGGTAAATGTTATGAGCGTTGGACAAGGGGCGTGAGACATTGGACACGTTGGACATAGCGAGCGATTCATATTTTTTTAATAACTTTAAAGCAGGGACCCAAAATATCAGTTATGAATTTAAAAAAATTCGAAAACGTTGCCCACTATTATTTATAAATGTTGGACAATAACTATTATGAGGATAAAAATACTTTTTTCGTCATTTCATAACTAAGGTAAATGCGCCTAATTCCGTGCTAAGGACTGCGTCGAATAAAATTGTCCGTTACATTTTTTCCCCTACAGTGCTATTGAAAATGTCAATAAAAAAAATTTTTATCTTAGTAGCTTTGAATTAAATGTCAGAAAATATAATGCGTCCGTTAGACTCAATAAAAATTTATTTAACGCGAAAATGGCAAGCGAAGTGGAAGTGCGAAAAAACATCATTACAATTTTTCAAAAGCAACCTCAGTGGTCTTTTGGAAAAATTGTCAAAGAGGTAGGATCTAACCCGAAAACCATTTCTAGTGTTATTAAACGCTTGAAGGAGGACCTGCGTATTGATCGGAAGAAAGGTTCTGGTTAAAATAAGGGGCCACATGATCATGAAAAGGCGAAGAACGTTGTGACCATTCTGAAGAAGGATCCAAGCATTTCGGGAAGGAAATTGGCGAGGAAGGTTGACTGCTCAGAATCTTTCGTGCGCAGAACTAAGAAGGAAGCTGGGCTGAAGACGTACAAGGTGCAGAAAGTTCCAGACCGAAACGCCGTGAAACCGCAAAACAACGAGCTAAAAAGCTGGCGCAAGATTTTGTAAAGAAATTCGAATGCTGCATAATGGATGACGAAACTTATGTTTTAGCGGACTTTTCCCAGCTACCAGGGCAGGAATTTTATACAGCCGATTCTCGAGGAAATTTTCCTGAAAAATTCAAGTCCAAAAAAGTGAAAAAATTCCCAAAGAAATTCCTTGTTTGACAGGCAGTTGTGGCAAAAGGAGCAGCTCATTCCTTACATCGGGTACAATCAACAGCGAAATATATGTCAAGGAATGTTTGCAAAAGAGATTGCTCCTGTTTTTAAGCCAACATGAAGTGTCCACGTTTTTTTGGTCTGACCTCGCTTCATGTCACTACAGCAAAACAGCTTTAGAGTGGTTCCAACGAAATAAAGTGACTTTGGTACCTAGAGAAACCAATCCACCTAACTGTCCAGAACTAAGTCCGATCGAGAGATACTGGGCTTTAGTAAAAAGGGAGATGAAGGTAACCAAGAAAGTCGCCAAAGACCTTCAAGACTTTAAGAGGAAGTGGCCTTCATCAGCTATGAGGGTGTCGGACACTACCATAAAAACGTTAATGGACGGGGTTCCTGAAATATTAAAACTTTGTATTAAAAATACATAATATCTGGTTTCTTACTTTGGTTTTGAAATCTGTAAACAATTTTTGAACAAAAATACTTGAATTCATAAAAATCGGACTACTGGCTCAAAAGATTTCATCATTTATGTAACGGACAATTTTATTCGACGCACTCCTTGGTCCCTAATTTCGTGCTATCCAGGCAAACATGGAATAATAGGAAAATGTGAGCACTTTTTGAGAAAATTGTTTTCCAAGAAATCATAAATTTTTTTCTTTTTCATGTCAAGTTCTTCATAATATGTGCTTTAATCAATTTTTGCTTTCTAATCTCATTTATCTGAATAGTGGTGTTGATAGCGCACTTATGATTTTTTTTAAATAAAATGTGTTAAGGCCTAAGCAAAGATTTCTTAAGACTTTAAACATTTATTGTTTAGTGCAAATATGCTTTTTAATAAGCAATTTGGTAACTTATGGTTTTTATTCCTATTCTTTAACTTCATAAAACGGTTTTTGTGTATGGATTACAATAAAATCGTTATTTATAGATAGCACGGAATTAGGATCATTTCATATCTCAGGTACGCCTAATTGCGTGCGTAGAACGGAATTTGGGACAAATGAATATTTTTGAATGTAGTACATTGTTCTATATTGAATCAATAGTAAATATTACAAATGTACATAGAATCTAATTCCGGCATACTGTTTTACTAAAAAATAAGTAAATCTTATTAATTGAAAATTTGGATAATGTACCTAAAATCGGGCTAAATATATTAGCTGACAACTGATAGTTTTCAAATTTTCTAAAATCACTATTACGACGAAGTTTTAGATATACAGCTGCTTTATTTTCATATTACAAAGCATACAATATTATTATACTTAAACAATTTTGTTTTTTGGTAGTTATTTAACAAAGAAAAGGATAGTACGGGATTGGGCCCACTTTTTTATGCATGTTCCTAATTCTGTTCTTTATACCGTAATTAGGATAAACTAATATATTATTTAATACTTATTCTAGATCTCCTCGTAGTTGAGAGAGTGTAACGTCGCGATGATAACTAACGCAGAAAGAGCGACCGGCCTGTTGATAAATTAAGCGTGACTAAATTAGCATTCTAAAAAGATCTCGAAAACCTCCTACTGTATATGCCAATGGATGAAACCAAACTGCTTTATGGAGACTTCACCGGCCTCGTCGGACGAACGAATGAACTGTACGAGTCAATTCGGGGGCTATGCATTATTGGTAGTTGCATTAGAATCTAATGAACTTCGAGTTAGCCGCAAATCTTCTTGGCCATTGAGTTCTAGTTCATCAACATAATTGAAAGTTCCAAGCAATGACGGCAAGAGATAACGCGGTTAAACAATAGCATTTCTATCGCTATGATAAAGAAACACAGACTAATTTGTTATCAATATTCCATTAACGACATCTATGGTAGTATCGATTTGTTAGTTTAGTGGTCGCCTGAAGTGGGCATGGCCAATCTGATAAAGCTTATGTTTGCCAAAATGACACGCAGAGTCGTTTAATACATATATCGCTTTACAAACATGTACTACAGCTGGCCTATCAGGCGTATCAAGTGGGCGTGGTCAAGATTATATAGCCTATGTTTACCTCAATGAAACACAGAATTATCAGTATTGATTTTCAGACATGTCACTTTGTTTTGCTAGTTTAATGTACACGGTAAGTGGGCGTGGCCGATTCTATATAGCCTATGTTTACAACAGTGATACACTGAATCGTTTGATACCCATATCGTCTTACAAAAGTATACCATTGTTGAGTTTAGTAACCATAGTGGGCGTAAGAGGGGGTGTGGTCAATCTCATATAGCCTGTGTACCATTCCCCTACATAAGAAATCGTTTAGTGCTTATTTCATCTAAATCGGTTCAGTGGTTTTTGCCTAATTGTGACTCAAAAAAGCAACGTCACATTGGTTTTCATATAATCTATACTCTATACTTCTATACCAAAGACAATTAAACAATAAGATGTCTTACGGCCATACAACCGAATGGCATAGGGCGAGCTCGAATTTGCAAAATTTGCATTATCGAGAGCAAGCAAGCGTCGGTACAGTGAGAGCGTAATAATATTACCGCTCTTTGTTTTGCTCACACAAAGCACAACGGCTTTGATCGCTGCCAAGCAAAAGCAAAATTGTGTGCGCTCACTTTACATGCGTTGAAGTCAGTGGCGCAGGCAGGACTTCTTTTTGGAGCGATAATTCACTACTAATTTTTGTATTTGAGGGGGTTTGAATCCCCAAACGTTCCCGTCCCGTGTGCGCTACTGATTAAAACAATCAACCACCAAAAAAATTAACACAAGAGCACATAGAGATCACACGCATATCTCTGCCGACTGCAAGCAGAGAGAGTTGCTTGCGTGGCTTCATCGTTGCGCAGAGAGAGTTGCTTGCGTGGCTTCATCGTTGTTCTCCGGATGTGGCGCTGCTGTAAAAACCACTCTCACGTGAAAAAGCCACGGCAAATTTTTGAAGCGCCACTGATTTGTATGAACGTAAGACATCTTATAGTTTAATTGTCTTTGGTGCGACCTTCACCTTTTCAAAAAACAAAATGCATTTACCGATTAAACAAAGGCGTTTTGAGGACGTAGAAGTCATCCAAAAGGCTTGCACCGACATCCTGAATGACATTCCAGCCGACGATCTAAAACACTCATTAGACATGCTTTTAGATCATGCAAATAGCTGTACTGAGCCTGAAGGGACTATTTAAAAAATCATATCGGTTTTACCCAAAAATTGTTGGTTATTCTTTCAAATATTTAAAGGGGAAAAGACCTTTTTTCTAATGTGGGAACGTACATACCATGCAGTGATTAAACATTTTTAATAATTATAGGCCATGAGGGGTTCTGACACCCAAACCCCCCTTGGCTACGCCCCTGGATCAAGGCATTCCAATAAAGAAAAATGCATATTGCCATTAATAAAAATTAGATCTAAAGTTCGATGCAGTGTATTTGTAAAGTTATTTATCTGCATTAGGTCAGAACCAGAGATTAGCAATGAGTACCGCAACTTTGGATACCACCGCATTAATACGCATTCTTTTTACTACCTACTACTCATAAGCACCGCATAACATAAGTATCGCAACCGCACGCATACAAAACCCGAACGAGTTTGCGATCATCGATTCATTTCGCGTATTGCTTACACGACCACTTCGTAATCGTATGCATATTGCACAATTCGCGTCGCGCAATTTTGGTTACCACCGCATTGATACTCATTCTTTTTACTACCTACTGCTCATAAGCACCGCAAATCATAAGTATCCCAAATTCAATCATTATGCGGCAGTGGCGGATTCAGGGGGTGTTTTGGGGGTTGAAACCCCCCCCGAAATATTTGGATCGACTATAAAACTACATACAAATTAAAAGGCATTTTATAAATATTAAAGAAATACTTTTTGAAACCCCCCCCGAAATATTTTTCTGAATCCGCGCCTGTTATGCGGTATGCGTTGTTTGCAGTGAATGAAAGCAATGAATACAAGTACACATAATGCACAATTCGCGAAGCGTATGAAGCAGGTATACGCATTTGGAAGAAATGTTGGCGGCATTAGTGACTCCACGGCGCCGATTAGCATATTCATTGTTTAACTATTTTTGTACTAAAATCAGTTGATTTGCAATGATCACTGCGAAAGGATTAAAGTGTCAAGTCAAGTGAGGTATTTTTTATTGGACTAACCCGAAAAAAAGAAGAGAAAGATATAATGTAAGTTTCGTTAAAATGGAAATATTGTTTGATATTGAAAAATCAAGTACAAATATTCTTTGTGTTCCTTTGCAGGTTTTCTACAATGTCTAACAACCAAAATTTTATTTCTGACCAAATAACTAATGGGGTCTACACTTTATCACACCGCCGAAAAGGAAGAAGCAGTATTTGGACCGTTTTATGCGAAATATTAAAAGAAGACGGTTCCGTATTGGTTGGGTTCGTTTATTGTCGCACGTGCCAGCATTTATTAAAATACAAAGGAAACCAAGCATCGAATTTGAGTCGCCACAAGTGCTGCCAGTCACCAACTCTGAAGACCGTCTCATCAGAAGATAAGAAAAAGGCTGTTGATGCGTGCACAGCTTGGGCTGTTGAGGATTGTCGCCCATTTTCAGCCATTACCGGCTCGGGTTTCAAAAAGCTTGCGATGTTTTTTACAAAAATTGTCGCGGATTATGGAGAAAACGTGGACGTGAACGACTTGCTACCTCATCCAAGCACCATTTCACGTAATTTGCAGAAATCTTCGCAAGCAAAAAAAATTGAAATAGGCGGTGAAATATGCGAAATTATTAGTAATGGTCAGGCATCGGCTACAATCGAAATGTGGTCATATAATTACATCCAGCGAACTTTTTTAGGTGTCACATTACATTATGCATCAGACTCTAAGTTTTTTGACATCATCTTAGGACTTAAATCCATGGATTTTGCCAGCGCAACTGCTGCTAATATTTTAAGAAAATTAAATAGCTTGTTTAATGAGTTTGGCGTAGGACGCCTAGATCCGATTACATTCATAACGAACAGAGGAGCTAACATTGTAAAAGCTTTAGAAAATCAGACTCGCTTGAACTGTAGTAGCCATTTGCTGTCAAATGTTTTGGATAAATCTTTTGAGCAAACAATAGAGTTGACAGAAGTTATGGAATCATGCAAAAAAATTGTTAAATACTTTAAAAAAGCGAATTTGCAGCATAAACTACGATCTTCACTTACAAGCGAATGTCCTACACGATGGAACTCCAATTATACGATGGTTCAATCAATTGTCGATAATTGGACCCACATCAATGAAATACTTAATGACGATCAACAAAGTTAAATATCTTTGCATTCCGAACAGTGCCGATATAGCCGCCATTTCAGCTTTAAAGGGTCACATTATATTTAATATTGACGACATATGGGTGAAAAATTTAAGTATATGGCACAAGGTGGCCCTGTTTTTGTATCCACCAGCAAATAATCAACAAACCGAACTCGGAGAAATTAAGAATTTTTGTGTTTCTCGAATTCAAAATTTGCAAAGTTTATCTACAGTTTCCACCCCGCATGTACCGCTATCAAATTTGTCACCAGACACTCCTGCTTTATCAAATATTCAACTTAATAATAGCAACCCATCCATTTCCCCAGCTACTTCTGCAGAAGCATCACCATCCCCTAAAGAGGACATTCAATTTTGTTTCCCCGATTTATTAAGAGAATCAGTATTTGGCTCACCAGATTCTCCCATGCAAGAAGTTGAACGGTATAGCACAGAAAGATTAACCATAAAGGCGGAATTTGACGTGATTGAGTGGTGGAAAAATAATATGACAAACTATCCTAACTTGTCCAAATTCGCAATAAAAATTCATTCCATTCCAGCTAGCAGTGCAGCGGCTGAGCGAGTATTTTCTTTAGCAGGCAATATAATTACAGAGAAACGAAGCAGACTAGGTCCAAAAACAGTCGATAGTTTGCTTTTCTTACATTCGTACTCTAAAAACTTTTAACATTACAAATTATTATTAATTACTAGCTGACCCGGCGAACTTCGTCCCGCACGACATTTGTTGTTTTTTTTATAATGAAATACGCGAGATGGCGAATCAATGGCGATGTAGCAAATAGCAAATTGACGAAGAAAACCAACTAAAGGAAGAGGAGGGAGCTACTGATTAACGCAATCGAGGCCCTTAAATAAGCAATGTTGCTGCTAAGTTTCAGTAAAGAAATGGATAGCGCTTGAACCATATTTAAGTTATATTGGCAGGGCCACGCCCCCTTATTCAATACCCGCACAATGCCCTCTTTTGAAGGAGAAAATGGTAGGTTCGTACTAAGTGTCATTGCTGAGCGACTTATAGTTCAGCGAAATATTTGGGTCACAACAAATGTGCCACGCCCCTTGTCCAATGCTTATAAAAACTTACCAGTAGAATGGCCCATCTATGGGACGACGGGGCACTAAATTTCAGTGTTGTACGACTAACAATTTCAAAGATATTCTCTATTAAAAATTTGATTTGTATGGGCAGTGCCACGCCCCCTTGTTCAATACCCTCATCATTCCCTCTGTCGAAAGATATGACTAAATGGTAGGTTCGTACCAAGTTTCATTGATGTGCGACTTACAGTTCTGCTGAAATGTTGGGTCAAACAAATGTGCCACGCCCCTTGTCCAACCCCCATCAAATTTTAACAATAGAATGACACTTCTATGGGACGATTTCGTACCAAATTTCAATGCTGTGCGGCTTGCAATTCCGAAGCTATTCCATATAAAAGATTTGAGTTGTATGGGCGGAGCCACGCCCTCTTGTTAAATACCCGCCCCATTCCCTCTGTCGAAAGATATGACTAAATGGTAGGTTCGTACCAAGTTTCATTGATGTGCGACTTACATTTCTGCTGAAATGTTGGGTCATAAAAAATGTGCCACGCCCCTTGTTCAACACCCATCAAATTTTAACAGTAGATTGACACATCTATGAAACGACGGTACACCAAATTTCAATGCTGTGCGACTAACAATTCGGAAGCTATTTCATTTAAAAGATTTCAGTTGTATGGGCGGAGCCACTCCCCCTTGTTCAATACCCACCCCATTCCCTCGGGCGAAGGACATGACCAAATAGTAAGTTCGTACCAAATTTAATTGATGTGTGACTTCTGGTTCCTAAGTTATTGTCTAAAAATGTATTCTTTTGGTGCCACGCCCCGTTTTCCCGACTTTTCTTTTTTCCTAAACCTTCACGTAACAATTTCAAACAAACCCGCCGAAGGAAGTATCCAAGTTGGTCAAGTCGTTTTCAAGTCTTAAGCAGCCGAACGAACCACGATTCATTTTTATATATATAGATTATAATCTATTACACGTATTATGAATTAAATATTACTTCTTTCGATAAAGGACATTTTTTCATTTATGTCATTGTTTCTAATTAGCTTAAATTTAAAACTATTACATTAAATTTATTATTTGAGTATGTATACATTTATTGGAAAAAATAAACAAAATTGGGTATATCCTAAAAATGCCTGTCATTTCTTTTCTTTTCTACGAATGCTTAATCACAATAAGAGTCACAGAATAAGGGCGAAGCGAAATGAAAATGCGGTGGTATGCGGTGTTTCCATCTTTCCTTTGGATCATTCGCACCACCGCATTCTCATATCGCTTCGGAATGCGGTGGAGCGAATGATTCAAACGAATATTTCCATCTTTCGTTTGGATCATTGCCGATCATTGCCGTCTTCGTTTGAATCATTCGCACCACCGCATTCCGAAGTGCATAGTTCGTTTGGATCATCGGGAGTACCGCATAGCCGAAGTGAAATGAAGATGCGATAGTTTGCGTTCGTTTAGTATTGCAAGCTGATGATTCGTTCGTTCGGATTACTAGTATTCGGAATGAATGCTTCGTTTGCGGTGGGGATACATACTGATATCCGTTTTTTTGAGTAGTGGCACATATCGCACCGCATTTTACACGAATACATATTGAGCGATTAAAATATGACCGCATGCAGATCTCTGGTCAGAACCTAAAAATTATCCACCACATAGGTTTCAGCAAAAGTAGTAATATATTTTGGATATAGCCCACGATTATCACTCATACTAGACCATTCGATATTACTTAGGTTGAAGTCACCAATGACACATACATTTTCATGAATAGAATCTAAAGCAAGAACAGAATGAGGTACCGAACCTAGAGCCTCTGGCAGTGACGCACCCAGGATTTCATTTTTGGAGGGTTTTGCGTACAACTTTTGAGTCAAATACCATTTGGAACCATATCGAGCCCTTCCCGCGATTTTATCGTATGAGCCATTTTTACCGAAATTCTTTTTTTTGCCGATAACGATAGCACTATAAATTAGTCATCAGTCCCTAAAAGCTCACATCTCTACGATGAATCGCTACGAAGTTAGAGGAAAAACAATTTTATCGTATGCCCACTTCATATTTTTCCTTCTTTTTTTGTGCCCGCGACTAGCTATGCGTTACAATAAAATTGCTCTAGTTGCAAAAAGTTAATTTTTAACTTTATTAAAAAAGTGTGTTAAATTTTAGAGGGAGAGTTAAAAAAACTGCTTGTTCTAAATAAATCGTACAATTGAGAACATTTGAATAGTGAAAAGTGAATCTATATGCATATAATTGTTTATCCTGACTGACTGATTCATTATCGCCCTGCTCAAACCGCTAAAGCTACAAATATGAAATTTGAACTGTAGGTACATATTGAAAAATCAACTTCCGCTAAGATGGGATTTTTTTAAATTCGGGGTCTAAAGGGGCAAATCATGGGTTAAGGTGTTGTATGAAGAAATGCGATTTAATAGGCTTATTGATTTAAAATTTGGTGAAAACACTTCAAATAAAAAATAATGCGACACGTATTTTTTATTTTTTCGAAAATCAAAATGTAACGGTGTGAACCAAGGGTTAAGGATCGTATACGGAAAGTCTACGAAAAAATATGACTCGATAGGCCTTTTGACTTCAAAGTTGGTGAAAACACTTGAAATCAAAAATATTTTGACACGTGTTTCTCATCTTTTTCAAAATATACAGGGGTGAACCAAGGGTTAAAAGTTTGTATGAACCAATATGTTTTTACGCTTTTTGACTTCAAACTAAGTTAAATGTTTTTTTATTTCAAATGTGAAATAATTCGATACGTGTTTTTCATTTTTTCGAAAATCGATATCTGACGAGGTCAACGATGGGTTAAGAGTTTGTATGGCGAAACATGATTTAATGCGCCAATTGACTTCAGATATGGTGAAAGGTGAAATTATATCTCAAATGAGAAATAATGAGATAAATATTTTTTCATAAAAATCTAACGGGATCAACAAAGGGTTAAGAAGAACTTGATTTATTGGCCTCATTGACTTTAAAAGTGCGTGCAAAGCCACGGGGCCCTGCTAGTCATGAATATTTAGATTTAAAAATTGATGGAATGACCAAAGATGTACTAGTTCAAACAGAAGAAGAAGATAGTATTTAATTTTTTCTGAAAGAATGTATCGTATTTCATAAATAAAACTACACTAGATCACCTATGAATTACACTATATCAATCTGAAAGTAACAATATTTTGTATTCAATAAATGAAAATACATTATACCAAGGAAAACATTATATTTACTTAGAAACGATTTTATCGTATGTGCCACTGCAATATTTGAATCGCTCATAATAGTGCCCGCACAAATTATCGTATGTCCAAAATAACACCGTTGCGCTTTGTTGAGGTCACTAAAATTACCTATTCCAAGTGTGAAACCCTAAATAAAGTGTGTATACCAAAAATCATGCAACTATGTTGCGCCAATGCAGAGAAAACCAAAAAATACGTCTCCTGTAAAATTTGGTTTTTGGCTCATACGATAAAAACGCGGGAAGGGCTCGATATTTTGTACCAGCAATTTTTGGGTTTAGGGGGTTTGAACCCCTAACCCTCTTCCCCCTGTGTGCGCCACTGCCCGCTGGTACGAAAAGCAATCGCCTTACCCGGTGGGCTATCGAGGCCGGCCTTCTCGATTCAAACTTTGGATAATATCTAGTAAGCAAAAAATTATAAACACAAATTCTTGGCCAACTTTTGGTATCGCCGTGTAGTGTGCCTTTAGGTATTGTTGCCAAAAATAACCTCTAATAAAATACACGTCGCACACTTTCCTATTGGGCGAGCAGTTCCATGTGAGCACGCCCACACACACAACAGTCACCAGCATCAGGGTTACCGTTGTGCGACTTTAGTTGCATTTTGCAACCTTTTTGACGCTCTGAGACTTTTTGTGCGACTTTTTCAAACTTGTCTGATTTTGCAACTTTTTCCATCTTTGTGCGACTTTTTCCCCCTTTTTTGCTAAGTGAAATCCTTCTACTTTTTTTTATAGTCATACACTGCAAAATCACACATTTTGCACTTAAAAAAATCATTTAAGTTTACGATATTCCTCGCGATATCGTAACCCCATTCGATTGATCAGCTGATTATTTAGCACAAAGCCTATAGTCTTTGATTTAGCATTTAGCTGAACATTTTTGACATACAGTAGGAAGCTTAAAAAATGTTTTAAATGGCAGCGCATGTATTAACTCTACCTCACAGCAGTGCGTGTGCAGTAGGCATCGCAATCCCGGGATCCCGGACTTTTTCCAGTCCCGAAAATCCCGGGATTCAAATCCTTTAATCCCGGGATTTTCGGGATTGCAAAAGATGCCTCAAAGTTCAAATGAAATAAATTTAAAAGCACAAAAACCCAATTCCTTATCTGAGAGAGGAGGGAGGGGATAGAGAGCGTCTTTTGCAAAAGGCTTATAATTATTTACTAAGCATTCAACCAACAAGTGTTGAATGTGAAAGATGTTTCTTTCAGCAGGGTTTATTTGCAATAAATTTCGCTCTAGATTAGAGAACAAAACACTTAATGCCTTAGTATTTTTAAGATCTCAGTTTTTAGTTAATCAAAACGCTTAACTTTTTTATCGAAATAATCGAAGTAAAACTAAAAGTACAAACAAATTAACTATTTTATTTTTTTATCAAACATGCATATACAGGGTGGACCATTTAAGATTTGGAATTTGAATCGGTTATTAAAAAAAAACCTAATGAATATTTTTTGAAAATTCCGGTTTTATTACAAAGCTTGGACTTTGTTATTTAAGAATGAAAAACGATATCGTTCATATGACTGCCACGACTGGCCTTACAGTACGCCATTCGGTCAACCCAATTTTCAAGTACTTTTTCGATTGTTCCGGGTAGAATTTCCTAAATGGCAACTTCAATTTCATGTTTCAAAGCTTCAATCGTCTCTGGATGGTTAGCGTAACACTTGTCCTTTACGGCTCCCCACAAAAAAAGTCCAACGGCCAATAGACTTCAGAATTTCGGCTGATTATTCGATTTTCGAAATCGGTGGCCAAAAGTTCAATTGTTACGTGCCGGATGGTCATGAGCCTTCAGTTCTTGGACCAATTGATTTTTGTAAGCCTTCATACCGAGATCTTTATGTAAAATTCTCATCAAAGAAGTGCGAGAAATGTTTAATTCCTGAGAGCGATGGCGAGTTGACGTTGATGGATGTTGCCGCACATTTTCGGCTACAAAAGCAATGCTTTCGGCTGTGCGCACTGCATGAGAACGGGAACGGGTTGTTTGGTCCATTAACGATTCTGTTTCACTAGCTCACTTCACAAATTGATCCACAAGCTGAGTTGAAGGCCAATCTGTTTTAGAAATTTTACTTTTTTTACAGTTTTAGTTGAAAACTCTCCACTTTGAAAGTAAGTTTTCCATATTTCCCAATTTTGTTCAAGCATATAGTGTCCCATTTCGTAAATGTCAAACTTTTAACAAAATTACACAACTAAAAACACAAATTGAATGACATTTGGACTGTCATTCTCGAAATAAAGCGTAGTTCAAATTCCAAACGCTATATGGAACACCCTATATATGCACTTTATGATACATCTGTTGCAAAGCAATAAGTTATGTTTAAGTGTCATTTTTGGATAAAACAAAATGTTATCAAACTGAAGTTAAATGAAAAACTTTTAAGTTAAAAAAAATGTGATTAAATTCAAGATAAAAAATATTAAAACTACCCCAAATGTGATTAAACTGTGAATATTTTATAAACAATTATTTATGCAATTTGGGAAAATTGTTTTATTTAAAAAAATTGTTATATGAATCCCGGGATTAAATCCCGGGATCCCGGGATTTGACTTTTCAATCCCGAAAATCCCGGGATCGCAAAAAGGCAAAAAATTGCGATCCCTAGTGTGCAGAAAGTATTTTTTCAAAATTAGGATTAATGAAAAATAAATTAACCAACAGATTAGTTGTAGGAACTTGTAAGTCCATACTATCAGCTCTAAATTTGCTAGATACCTAAATAGAAGACTGTAAGCCAAGTAATGCTTGTGCGAAAATACAGAGACGAAGTTACAAAAAAAAAGAAAATTTATGATTAATATATTAAAGTGTATACAAACCAGGGGCGTAGCCAGAACTTGGTCATGGGGGGGGTTTTAAAAAATTTTTTATGCCAGTTTAGTATTACATGTTTTTTAAAGTCAAGTGCACTTTCCAAATAGGGCATTTGGTTGTGGCTTATGTGACTTAATGCATTAAAAACCTGATTTTTAGTAAAAATTTCATGAAATTCGGTGGACTGAAAGCGAAGTTATTGCATCTGAAGTGGAGGTATGTACAAAAATGTGCATCGAACAAAGATCCAATATTAACTATTGTTTTAAAAATGTTTAAACTTTAACCGAAGCATTTAAATTGATGAACTTAGTTTATGGCGATTTTTGTTTATACCGTGGTGGAGTTCATAAGTGGTAAAAGCGATTTAAAAACGATTGTCAGAACATTAATGATGACCAACGTGTTAGCCAACTGAATCCGCGATCACCGTAGATCAAAATTGGGCGGTAATTCATAAAAGATTAGCCAAAATCTTCATTGAAATTCTTGAAATTGGATTTAACCTTCGCTTTACTTATACCCACCCGGGTGATCTTTTTAATATTCATGTTTAATATCTGCACAAATTTTAAGGTAATTTTTAATAACAAGAAAAAAAATTTTGTTTGAAATTTTGTTCATGTTTAAACTTGAATTTTGTCATTTTTTATACAAATGTACCTGGGTGATCCCAGGCGCTTTCGCTACCATTTTGATTAAAACTCACGATAAATTTTTTTTTGCGTACCTCATTATGTGTTCAATAAACCCTCTGGAAAGAAATCTTCTAATATTTTCATAGTCTCAAAATAAATCATTAAAGTTAGGCCTTTTTTCGAAATACGAACTATCGCCAGAAAAAGATACTAAATACTGAAGTATGAAAAAAATTTATAAATTATTATATATTTATTGTGAGTTTACTCAAAATAGCAGCGGAAGTGCCTGGGATCATCTTTAGTAAGGCGAAGGTTAAGCATCTCAATAGCATAAATTTATTGCATTTTAACTGAACATTTGGCTATCGAAGGATGCCATCCCATCTATTGACACTTGTTTTGACTGTTTTTTTTTTGTTTTCACATGATGTGGCACCTTGCGAATTTCACCTTTTCAAAGAATGCATTTGCCGATGAAAAAAAGCGCTTTGAGAACGTAGAAACCATCCAAAAGGCTTGTACCGACATCCTGAAGGACATTCCGGTCGACGAACTAAACTACTCTTTAGACATGTTTTTAGAACATGCAAATCGCTGCATTAAGCCTAAACGTGACTATTAAAAAAACAAATTAGTTTCGGTACAAAAAAGGTTTTGTTAATATTCTTTTAAATATTTAAAGATGAAAAGACCTTTTTCTAATGTGGGAACGTACATACGATGCATAGTGATTGAAAATGTTGACAAATTATAGGCTATGGGGGGGGTTCTGACACCCTAAACCCCTCCCTTGGCTACGCCCCTGATACAAACACATTATTAAAAATTAAATGTAAAATTAATACACAAAAGTGTATATAAACACTTTTTAATCATTATTTCTAAGTTATTTATATCGTTGAAATGTTAATTTGAATTGTTAGTTGTGTTTTTCCGTAATAAAAAAGTGTGCCCCTTTTTTTGAAAAAACGACTTTTTTGTGCGACTTTTTTTTTTTAAAACGACCTTTTGTGCGACTTTCTCAAAATTCTCAACGGTAACCCTGACCAGCACTCTGCCAAACAAGTTCGCCGACCGTTCGGAATGCTGCGTGCCGGGCGACCAAGGCGCGCAGCCAATCCCTGTCAACCGCTGGGCGAGCGCTGATTGGTCAAGCGCGTTGCTGAGGGAGTGAGATCGCGCAGGTTTGCGCTGGTTGGCTGCCGCAGTGCGAACCGGCGCGCTTTGCTGTCGAATGTACACTGGTACAATGCGAAGAGTGCGCAGCTAATACGAAAAATAAAAATGATAGCATTAAAGTAAACAACCACATTGCAACCCAGCGAGCCACAACGTCGCACACAGGCAGCAAATATGATATTTTTAAAGAGTAATTAGAAAAAATTATAGGTATAGGGGAAAAGTTACGGTTGTGGGCACCCTTTTGTTTTTGGCTCATAACTTTTCACCAAGTTCATATTAATCGGACATACAGATATCTATGGAAAGCTAGAGACCTTAGCTAACAAGTAATGACGAAAATAAACTGACTCCGTCAAATAGAAAAGTTTTTTTTTAAATTTTGTAAAGTAGTCATTTTTAACGAAAATTTTTTTTTGGTTCGGTTGTGAGCACCCTTGGAAAATCTGCTGGAAACGGGGCAATATGAAGAAAAACCAACACGAATATAGAAAAATATTAAATTTTAATTATTTGAAGCACAATGCACGCATGTGAAGTAGCTGGCACGCATGCCGGCACACTTTAGATGGACGGGCATTTCAAAATGTAAGTGATCAAGTCGTTCTCCTGGGCTGTCGAGAAGACTAAAGTAAAATGAAATTCAACCTAATTAATCAACACTCTTCAAGTGCTGTGACGTGAAGAAGGTGGAAGACACCAATTTACCTGATTCGATGGCACGCGTTTGTAACATCCACGAACAAAATCTAATAAAGCACCACCGTCGACGGCTTTGATGTCTCCGAAATTTTCTTCCTCCTTCTCCATGTAGCGTTGAAGAGTGGTTCGGGAAGTCGCATCGCTGCGGCAGTCGATTTTGTGGGTAGCATTTGCAGAACAATTTTTAATAGCATCCAGCAGCACATTAAAAAAGATATCGGACGATTTTTTTATTTATCCTCCGATGATATGGCTAAAACAACCAAAAAATGCGTAAAAACACCAATTCCGATTATATAACTTACCAAATCACAAAAAAACGGGTGCCCACAACCGAACTAATTGCTGTGCCCACAACCGAATTTGGCAACCATTTTGAGAAGTAGTGAAACATTCCTTTGGGGTAAACATATTGGTTGTAATCAATATTGGATCACAAAGTACAATAAATTTACTAAATAAAAATGCATTTTACTCAACTTCTCGATGGATTCACTTCGATTTATAACACTATTTAAAATGTTTAAAAAAATGTTTGTCTTATTTTTTAAGCACAGACAGATATATATGGTCCCAGCACAAAGCAGACGCGTCTGTTCGACTCGGTATTTGGCACAAAAAGATCGTGCTTCCATAATGAACAAATGGCATTATTCAAAAAAACATAGCCTGCTTTCTATCAAAAGATACGAAGGGGTGCCCACAACCGAACTATGCCCATAACCGAACCTATTACCCTAATAGTACAAAGCAGTTTCTAGTACCGGGTTAAAATTGTTCGAATTCGTTTTGTGTGTGAAAAGCGTAAACGTGATTTTCTACAACGATTAAGACCAAACTTCTTTATAAAAACATGTATTAATTTGTATAATCCTCGATTTCTAAAAGTATCGGTACTCGATGAAGTTAAAAAAATAGGAATAAAAACCATAAGTTACCAAGTTGTTTATTAAAACGCATATTTTCACTAAACAATAAATGTTTAAAGTCTTAAGAAATCTTTGCTTAGGCCTACATTAAATTTTATTAAAAAAAATCATACGTGCTCTATCAACACCACTTTTCAGATAAATGAGATTAAATAGCAATAATTGATTAAAACACTGGTGATGAAGAACTTAACACGAAATTGAGGAAATTTTGACGAATTCTTGGAAATTAATTTTCTCAATAAGGGCTCACATTATCCTATTTTTCCACATTAAACTTCGCCTGCCAGGATAGCACGGAATTAGGGACTAGTGCGGAATTAGACGCATTTACCTTATAGAAGTGTTGCCCGTTTTCAATTTTATCAAAATTGTTGTGTAGTGTAATTGCTTCCAAAAGTAGTAGATATTCTATTCGACTAATCGGTTCTCGAGTCTAAAATACCAGCACTCGATTTTCAAAAGTATCGTTACTCGGTTCTTAAAAATGTCGATACTTTATTTTCAGCCGTATCGATACCAAATTCTGTTAATTATCATTTCTCGATTGTAAAAGTGTCGATACTCGATGTTTTAATACTAGGTTATTAAATATGTTGATAATCTTTTCTTGGCACAATAACAATAATGGCAACAAGTGAGCCGATGAAATTGCCCAACGCGGTTCCGTTCATGATAAGGATGGATCCTGATGGATGCTGACGGTTCATGTCCCACTGGGCTCAACTAAGAGCGAAGTCTCTAAGAACTTCTTCGCTAGGGTCAACACTAGGTGGTAGAAGATGGAACCTTGCAAAAGATTACTTTGGCCAACATACAACAACAACAGGACCACGGAGGTCTTAAACAAGGGCCATTGGGATGTGATAAGACTAACGGGGTTATCACGGGCCCATTGGGTAGCATGTAGCTAAAATGGGTATATTTTTACTATCAGCTGCCACAGTTGTGAAAACCCGAACGAGAAACCAGGGGGGGCTACTATGCAACTCGATTCAAAAGTTGAATTCGATCCGAATTTAAATTCGTACTATGTAAGATTTTCGGATCGAGTGAAAAGTGCTGCCATCAATTGTAAGTATTTTTGGCAGTACTTTCGAATGTATTAATTGAAGTTGGCAGCATCTATTAGAAGAAATGCCAAAAAAGTAAACATTAAAAGCAAACAAATATTTAATTTGTGTTTAAAATGGATTCGGTTGCCGTATGGATGGAAAATGAAGACGAGTGGAACGTAAAATGTTACGCGACGGTGTAAATATTATGCAGTTGACGGATACAATGTAAGATACAATTTGTTAAATATTTGCTATGTTTTTGAAAATGTTTGTCACTTGTTTCGCAGTTAATTGCAATCGCTCCTTCTTGCTCGGAGTCGTTGCACTTTGAGGGCGTAATAGTGTCGTTGCAGGTTGGGGGTATTCTGGCGTTGACGCCAAATTTGTGGACCCCGCTAATACCATCCATCGCCCCTCTCATATCCAATAAATCAATAACAGCTTCCTCCAGCGCTGTGAATGAACACATTTTTGCTGGGCCACCACCTGTGCCCGATAAATTAAATTAATTCTTTCGTAATTTACTTTTCAGATGAGTCTTGTGATCCGCCCAAACCTGAAACATATATAAGATAAGCAAAATTTGGTTTAAGGGGAAACTATCGTTTACTTACTTTTTTCCAACCGACCACATCCCGCATTGGTGGGCCGGCTGCATTTAAATCTTCAGCCAACCGCTTAAGGCCAGCGCCTGGTTTAGAAATTTGAAATTTTTGAAAATTTGTTTTTCCAGAATATGATAGTTTAATATGTTTGGAATTATGTCCTAAAATATTTTGTCTCTACTCGAACTCCTTCACGTCCAAATTCAGGAACAAAGCACCGCGCTCCGCCTACTACTCCTCCGCCTCCGAAACTTTAAACTCGTTTCCTGAAAAGTTAGTGTTTTTCCATCATTACTCGTAAACTTATGAATCGAATTTAATAAAAATTGGCACACACACTCTTCAGATGGGTTCGCGTAAACTGGACCATTTTGAGGCACATCGTTAAACAAACAAAAAAGTACGTTCATTGTGAGCGTACCCAAAAAGTACCATTTTCCGACTTATGCCACCATTTCCGGAATTTTCATTACTTTTCACTCAATTTAGGTTCAGTTTACAGACAAATTAGTTCTGTCTTAGAATGCCATTAGATTTTTTCAGATCTGACGAGATTTGCGAACTGCACGCTGGGAACCATGCAAAATGAACTCCAACTTCACGCCGCGATACGGCGGCCATTTTGTAACACAGCGGACAAAAAAAATTTTTGTTACATGTTCAAACAATAAAACATTTATACCAAAAGAGTTTTTGACAACCAATCTACTCCTTCCTTGAAAAAAAAAATAAACAAAAACACACTGTCTAAACCAGGCGCTGGCCTTAAATAAATTATTGGTTGCTTGCTTGGCGTCTGGAGCCTTTACATACCCCTTTGCTAAATGTGTGCGGTCCGCCATAAAATTTAGCAAAATTTCAAATTGCGCTTGTTTCGTGTGCTGATTTTTCGTTAAATTTTCCCTATTGAAAGAGTTTTATATTAATATTTATCCATTAATGTGCATAAGTTTTAGAAATACATACAGTTTCTTGCGTTTGCGCTCGCTGTTTTGATTTTTTGCCGTTTTTCGGTTTTTATCCGTTAGCTCTACACCAAACGAACAAAATTGTCGACTTTCGAGCGACTTTGACAGCTAAATTCGAATTGCATAGTGCCGCACTTCCGAAAGTAGAGTTTACTATCCGATAATCGGATATGAAAAACCGGAAGTAGGAAATATGTTTCCGAATTCGAGTTAGCTGGTGGGAAACATCCGTTTCCGCAAAATTTAACTTTCGAATCGAGTTACATAGTAACCCCCAAGAACGAGAAAACCGTTCAAACTTTTGAGGATATAGCGAAGTGCACCCTGAACTACACGCTACTAGCCTTCATCAACCTCTCAGACTCCCAGACCAGGAAACTATACACAAGCGTACCATATAGCACCTAGCGGGAAAAATCTTAACACAACGGCGCCCTCGCGCTAATTGGATGTCGGAACATCGCCACTGGAGCCAATCAACCGTTTCTCGAAAGTATCAACATTCGATTCTCAAAAGTACTGTAAGTAAGATGTTTTCGCCCATTCACAGTACACCGTTCGTCATGGCGTGCTGGGTAAAGATATCTCTTCGGTGATTTTTCGGTGTACATTCTTTGGCAGTGGTTGCGTTTGTTGGTGGGTGGGGCACGTCGCCCGGCCTGGCTATGCGCTCATTGAGCCGCGCCGACTGGCTGGGCGCCGGGTGCTGGGCGTGCACCGCGGCGCTCGTTTCAGATTGGCAGTGGCAACGCCGCCATTAGAGTGACCTTATTTCGGCTGTCTAGCTTGCTTGCAGACAGTTAACGGCGCCACTTTTGATTATTTCGAGCGTTGCATTGCTTTTTTTTTGTATTTCTGCTATACACCGCGTCGATTGACGCAAAGGCGAGTGCGTGCGACCAAGGTGATTAAATGCGACGACTCGGTACGAGACGTAGTGCAGCGAAATGCGGTGAATACGGCTGAAGTTTCGTTAAATTGAAATCAAGTGAAAATAAATGGGAAGTGATGAAGTGATAAACACTAGCGAATTGAATTCTATTGTGCGCAAACTGATAATTGAAAATGCAAATTATTCGCTTGAAAGCAAAGGGGCGTAAATGTCACTGTCGTAATAGCATTATAAATAGCCACTTTAAGATTTAAACATTATTATCATTGTAAAAAAAGAGAAAAAAATCGAAAATTATAAGATTCGCAAAATGGAATATTTAATGTGAATAAAAATACTATAAAAGTGATCGCAATTAGTGGCAATTGAAAGCCATTTAAGTAGCAATGGATAAGTAGGGGAATTACAAAAAAAGAAGAGAAAACATTAAAAACATATACTAAAAAAGCAGTGTGCTGTGAATAAAATAGCTACGAGGTGTTCATACAAAGTGAATATATATATATTGTGTACAGTGGAGCACACAAGATTCCATTTCGGGGGGGGGGGTGGGGGGGGGGGGGGGTGGTTGGTAGGGTGTGAGTGGCGGCGGTTTGCGTACAACTTCTCTTCAACTTCAGCCCAATACCATTTAAAAACTCACATTTTCCACCAGAAGTTTTTGTGTTTGGTGGGTTTAAAACCCCCTTGCGCCTTGATAATGGCAAAATTAAAAAATGATGGCGAAATGTAAATATATGGCCAAAACTCAAAAGTCGGCTTCACACATGCGAAAAAATTGAAATAACAAACGCATATAAAAGTGAT